>QMIH01000105.1:779837-823491 GCA_003987875.1 Clarias batrachus
GTTCTTCCTGGTTCTGTGTTCTTCCTGGTTCTGTGTTCTTCCTGGATCTGTGTATAGTTCCTAGCTCTGTGTTGTTTCGCTCTGTGTTCTCCTTGGCTCCATGTCTCCTAGTCTGTCTGTCTCTGTCTGTCTGTAATGTTTATAGTTAGTTTATCCTGGTTTCTGTTCCTTTTGTTCCCATTGCTTTTGTGTTCAATAAACCCTTTTTGGTTCACTTCACCTCTGCTTTCATGTCACTCGTTTGTCCGGCAAGCAGTAACCGTGACAGTACCATTCTCAACAAGACTTAAAGCACTTCTTATGGCAAGCGGAGCCGGCTGACTGGATGCAATGTGTCATGCCTTTATTTTATGCTAGTAGTAATGATGCTTAATCACCTGATAAATGGCTATTTACAGGTGAGTATTGTTTGCGCCCCCCCCCCCCAAAAAAAAAAAAATTTTTTTTTTGCATCAGCTGCCACTGATAGAAATAATAAACAAACAAATAAAGGCAGGGAAATCCAATAAAATTTTGGAAATATTCTGGGATCCTTCACACACAGTAAACAGGAATGACAACCCTGAATACAAACTGGCTGTCAACACTTCAGTTGAGTTTGTCCACTTGAGAGGAAATTGGTTTAGATGGTCAGGAACAGCCCAGAAATCTGCTGCAACACCAATGTCACTGTCTAAAGTTAAGGGAGGTTTACATTGCCATGGACTAAAAAAACTGCCATGCCAGAAAGAATCCTGTGCTCCAAAAATTACACATTCAAGCTTGACTTAGGAACTGACCACATAAACAAAGGTATCTGAAGGAAATATTTTGACCAGAGGTATGTTTGGGGAAGTAAAGGCATTCAACCCCCAGAAAACTGTACTAAATGTTAATCATGTTGATGGCAGTGTTATACTTTGTGGCTGTTTTGCTGCCAGTGGAACTGACACATTGCACAAATGGGATAAAATAATGAAGGAGGACTACCTCAGAGTTCTTCAGGATAAGCATAGATTATGAGCTAGACTTTTGAAAAATTAACTAAATGTAATGTTTCCACAGGGCAATGAACTCAAACACAGATCAGGGCTGGTTGTGACCCTGCTGAAAAAAACAGCATAGACCAGCATATCTGGTTACCATTATACCAGCATACATTGTGTTTTGGCGCTGGTATGCTGGACACTTTACTGATGCTGGTCCATTTTATACATGGTATGCTGGTGACTAGCATTATAGTGCCATGATACTATACTGTTCACCACCCCATCTAATGTTGGTATGGTATAAAAGCCTTTATTTGCCTACACAAACAATATTAACATTGTTAAATTATCAAATTGTTACAAATGTGCATTTTGTATATATTGTTTATTACACAATGAACAGCAAATAAGTTTTGAAAAAAAATAAATAAATAAAAAAACACACCACAGCAGTGTAGATGAGTGAGCTTGGCCCTCACTCTTTATTTAGGGGTCTGCAGGTTTATGGGCCCTGAAGTAGTTGTCCTGACATGTCCTGATATTTGTGATATTTTTCTTACAAATTTTTTTTCTTATAAATGTAATCTTACTTACTTACTTATAAACATATAAATGTCACCTCTTTCACCTAGTGCAAGATAAATGTCCAGGAAGCTGATATTCTTTTTCTTCAAGAGACCCATTTATGCACATGTGACCAATCTAAATTAAGGGAGGGGTGGATCGGACAAATATATCACTCCAACTTCCGCTCAAAGGCGAGGGGGGGTGCTTTTCTGATTAATAAAAACTTACCATTTGTAGCAACTACTGTAGACGCAGATACTGCTGGCCGCTATATTATCGTAGTTGGGCAAGTATACGGGCTTCCACTTATCCTGGCTAATGTGTATGCACCTCATTGGGATGGTGAAGGTTTTTTGGCTAACTTTTTGTCTCGGATCCCAAATATGACAACCCACCACCTTTTCATAGGAGGTGATATAAATTGCATTCTTTCCACTGTTTTAGTTTTCAGTTTAAGAAAGTTATACAGAGTTTCCTGGAGGCTTATGGATTGGCAGATGTTTGGCGTTTCCGTAATCCTACTACAAGAAAATACTCATTTTATTCTCCAGTACATAATACTTTTTTACGCATATATTATTTTCTTGTAGATAAAAGGCTTCTTCCTCTTGTAACAGATTCAGATTATAAAGCCATAGTGATATCAGACCACTCTCCGCTGACTCCGTCAATCCATATACCCACTGCAGGACCTAACTATCGTCCCTGGAGATTTAACTCCTCGCTTCTTTCAGATGAGAAGGTTGTGAGCTTTATGAGTTCAGAGATAGAGTTCTTTTTAAATGTCAACCAAACTCCAGGTATGTCATCCTCAACAGTTTGGGAATCCTTAAAGGCATATCTAAGGGCGCAGATTATTTCATTTTGTGCAAAACAAAATAGAGAGACCAGGGAACAATTTACAAAATTAGCAGATAAGATAAAGGAATTGGATTCAATATGCAGTGTGTCACCTACACCAACTATACTCAAACAACGCCTACTATTATAAGCAGAATATAATTTAATTTCGACAAAACAAGCGGAATATCTGGTTTTAAAATCATGCTCCTCATTCTATGAGCACGGCGAAAAAACGGGTAGATGGCCAATCTTTTGCGGCTAAACAAGCTATACCCAAAATAAAAAATGATCATGGTATAAAGTGTACTGATAATTTAACAATCAATAGCTGTTTCCTACCCTATTATAAATAACCTTATACTGCTCCTTCATCTGTTGACAGCTCAACATTAGAGGGCTTTTTTCAAAATGTATGCATTCCTACATTAAGTGTAGATACAGCATCACAAATAGATGAGTCTATATCCGATACAGAAATAGCCATAGCAATACGAAGTATGCAGTCTGGTAAATCACCTGGACCAGATGGATATCCTTCAGAATTTTTTAAAACCTTTTCCAATCAGCTCTCTCCTCTGTTGGCGTCAGTTTTCCGAGAAAGCTTTTCCTCTGGATCATTACCTCCAACTATGCGGCAAGCAGTTATCTCCTTAATTTTAAGGAAAAGAAACCTCTTGACTGTAGTCCATATCATCCAATTTCATTGTTGAATACAGACACAAAAATCTTAGCAAAAGTTTTGGCCCGCCGTCTGGAGAAAGTAATGTGTTATTTCAATATCTAGGGATTTGGGTAACAAATAACCATGCAAGGGCGAATTATCAGGTTCTACTTTCCAAAACAAAATTAGATCTTGAAAGATGGGACCTGCTACCTCTCTCTTTGGGCGGAAGAATAAACACAATCAAAATGAATCTGTTTCCAAAATTCCTTTACCTATTTCAGTGTCTTCCAATCTTTTTAACAAAATCATTTTTCAATAACTTAAGTAGTCAGATTTCTACTTTTATTTGGAATAAAATACAACCATGTATTAAACAAAGTATCCTACAGAGGCCCCGTGAATTAGGAGGATTGGCACTTCCAAACGTTCTTTATTATTATTGGGCTGCTAATGTAAGGGCAATGATATTCTGGGTGCAGTGTGCCGTCAACCCTCCCGTCTGGGTAGCTGTCGAGGAAGCGTCCATGGGATCAATATCTCTCTCATCATTATTATGTGCTAAATTGCCACAAAAACAGTCCACATCTTTTACCTCAAACCCACTGGTTATACACTCCATTAAAATTTGGAATCAGTTTCGGCGTCATTTTAAGCTTACGGATCTATCTTTGATAGCACCACTGAATGGGCACTGTATGTTTGCTCCGTCTTATACAGATAATGCTTTTGGGGTTTGGTTTGAGTGTGGTATTGTGTCATTATACGATCTTTACAGTGACAATATCTTTGGCTCATTTGAACAACTTGTACAAAAGTTTAACATTCCCAGGACATGTTTTTTTTATTTTTTTTTTAGATATCTACAGCTGAGGAATTTCATTTCCTGTAACTCTGAATCTTTCCCTTTGTCTCTTTCTCCATCCCTTTTAGATTCTGTTTATAGCTGGAAACCAGATGCCAAACAGATGGTTAGTGCTGTATACAAGTTATTAAACACATTTAACTCAGCCACATTAGATGTACTTAAAGGGAAATGGGAAAATTATATACAAGAACAAATCTCAGACAAACTGTGGCAAAAGATAATACATAATATTTTGCCACATAATACATTTATTCATCATCAGTCTGCCTCAAACACACAGTGATTCAGTTTAAAATTGTTCACCGGCTTCACTGGTCCAAGGTAAAACTGGCAAAGATTAGAGAGGATTTTGATCCCACATGTGATCGATGTAAGCAGGAACCAGCTACACTACTGCATATGTTCTGGGCGTGCCCAAAGCTATACAATTTTTAGAGTTTTATTTTTGATACCTTGTCAAAAATATGCCAAATACCACTAGAACCATCCTCATTTATTTCACTTTTTGATGTTGACTCAAGTGAGTGACGCCAAGGCTAATATGATCGCTTTTACTGTAGCTCCCTTCTTGCTAGGAGACTGATTCTGTTTAAGTGGAAGGAGTCGTCACCACCAGTGGGTGCTCATTGGATTAAAGAGGTTTTGTATTTTCTTCACCTAGAAAAGATTCGCTATTCTAAAAGGGGATCGTCTCAAGAATTTTATGATGTCTGGCAACCATTTATAAGCCATTTTGAAAATATAGATGCAGATCAATTGGATCTGTAATAAAAGATTTCTTCTTTAGTCTCTGTTTCTAATATTTCCTTCATTACATTTTATGTTTGATGTGTAATTTATTAATTTATTTAATTAGGTTTTCTTATTGTTGTTTTTTTTTTTCTCCTGACTGGCTGTTTTTATTTCTTTTTAGTTTAGTTTTTTTGTGTATTGTTGTTGTTTCTATTTCCAATAAAAAAGACTTTTATCAAAAAAACAAAAACAAAAGCACAATGTTTTATTGATATTTGAGTGTACATTAACAAATATAGACATAAATCGATGCATTACGCATATGGGTATGGTAAAAAATGATGGAACATTTTAAGTTATTTTGATGGTTACCATAAAAAATGCAAGTGGTCCCATCGCCAAAAGATCTGACTCCATTGTGCTGGTGCTGGTATACTAGCAATCCTGCTGGTATAATTGCTGGTCAAGCTGGTGACCAACTATGATGGTCTATGCTGGGTTGTTTTTTTTTTTTCAGTTTTAAGTGATTTCCATTGATTACGTTTTTTAACGTAAAGTGCATTTATATAAAAGTTTTGTGTTGTGTTTTGAAACAACCCACAAATATTTAATAAATGTAAAATAATGTATTTATATGTTTTTGGTAAATTGATTATTTTTGTCTCTTGTATGTGAATGTTGTATCTTGTATTTACATCACACATTATTTTTAGTACTAGCTATTAAAAACAAGATAATGTGCTAAAATGGTAACCAATTTTAACTACCAAAACCTTGCTGGTAGCCCATCATATAAATCATGCTGACCTATGCTGGATTTTTCAGCAGGCATGCTGGTCTTCCTTCAGTTATGCTGGTTCAACAGCTAAACCAGCATCAGACCAGCACTAACCAGTATTAACCAGCATAAACCAGCATATAAATCATGCTGGATTTTTCAGCAAGGGAAATAGATAAAGGAGGCCAATTCTTTGGAACTCTATCACTTAAAGAATGTTCTAGGTGAATACTCTATGGAGTATGCATTTTGCACACCTGTGTTTCATTCCTCATCTGAAATATGCCCTTTACATAACACATTTCAAGTGTTAATGAGCTACTACCAATCCATGCCCCTCAATACTGCAGAGCTACTCCCAGCTACTGCCAAGCCACTCATCACAATGCTGCTAGCAGCTAACCTACAGTTTGTTAGCTCTTGAAACAGAGAGTTATCACTCATTTCTAAACAGAAAACGCTATGTTAAACATTTACAGTTAGTTGCTAATGGATAACCCTGCTTTAGCTCTTAAAACAGATGGGCTATTAGCTTCATATTTTAACTTTTATATTGTTACACAGGTTAAAATTTAGCATGTCACAACAAATGAAAACTCACATATCCACATATGATACATCTGTTGCTATCAGCCCTATAAAGCCCTTTTATTTTTTCATCCTTCGGAGAAGATTTGTTATCGAGAGGCTATTAGCAGCCAAGGTAGCCAGCTTGCTCACCCTCCCACTGTTTGAACTTTCTGCCTGTGTGTCTCACTTTCTCTTGCATATACAGTAGAGATTCATGTGAGTCCTGTTTACATCCACAGCAGAAAGATTTTCAACACTGAAGATAAGATGTCCTTGTCTGATTAAAAAAAAAAAAAAACTGTACCACAGAAAGCTTTCATAGACATTAGCAACCTGGTCATGATAAATGTATCATACAAAAACACAAAACAAGAAAGAATCACCGATGGTTATTTTGTGTAATAGTCAAAAGGTACACAGCTTAATCTGCAGCCAAGTTTGCGTTGACATATTTTATGATGATGCCAGCAGAATTAACAAATTCCGTTCTAAATATTGCTTATAAACATTTCACATTCCTGATACATTCTTTTCCTGACAATTATCAATTACATGTTACTTGCAAAACAAACGAACAAACAAAAAAGACTCAAGGCACAGGTTGCAAGGCAGTCAGGGTCGATTACTATATATATATATATATATATATATATGTATGTGGCAATGTGATGGGCCCTCCTTATTGGTTTATAGGTAAGTGATTCTTCACGCACGATAGCCTATCAGAATGGTTCTCGATTATATTTAAGGCGGGAGTTATCTTACCTGGCGTACACCACGATTAGGACCGCCCTCACGGTGTGCGCATGAGCAGAAGTGTGCGCAGTGGCCAATTGATATCTGGTTGAGTCAGACTGTTCACTCTTTGAAAGCCGTGGAACTTGTTCTGCGCACGCGCCCTCGTGCATGACATTTTGTGAGCTGTGAGCAGCGGTACAACTCGCGTGATAAAGCGATTCATCCGGGGTGTCTGATGCGGTGCCGGTGAACTGTTCAAAGGCGGAAGTATTTGTCATTGACGGAGGATGGCGCTGCTGTTTTTTTCTCTTCTGGTTTTGTTGTTTCGCTTTCTTTTTTTCTTTTTTCGTGCATCTGCTCCGGGTTATCGGTTATACCGTGCCTGTGGAGTGTAGTCCTCGATGGCTTGCTGTAGGATTGGTTCGGAGCTGCCCTGCTACTACAGCTACCTGCATCTGTAGTCCTTACGGATATTATGTTGTGTAGCTTTTGGAGAACTCTGAATTTGATATGACTGCTGCAACGAGCATCTAGCTCTAAATTTCTGTTTTTTTGGTTGATTTGTTATTTGCCCTTTTTTCCCCTCTTATTTTCTGTTTCCGTGTGTTTGTTGTAAAGAGAACTTTTGCTCTTTCATTAGTTTTTGTTTGGTTTATGTTGTGGATGTGTGTGATTATTGTTGAATGTAATTCTGTCCATCTTGGGCACTGGGAGGCCGGGAGGTTAGCTATTTAGCTGGAGCACTGGTGTTATTAGAGCAGTGTGGAGTGCAGTGTTGCCTGGATTCACGGTTCACCTTGTGTGAGTGTGTGTGTGTGCAGACGCGTGTGTGATGCACGAGTGCACCTGTACTACCGGTACTTCATTTAACCTGTCCCAGCCATTGTTAAGTCTGTGTCTGTAATTTGGTTTATTTCTTGTGTTGAGTGTTGTTTTTTTCTGTTTTGTGAGTATACAGAGTGCCTGGTTGACTTGAATTTAGCATTGTATGCTAATGAGCCTTTTAATAATTTTATTGTGAATTAAAAATAAAATTTTTGTACATTGTCCACGCGTCTCTCTGGATTACCTGGCCTACAAACCTGTGTGTCTTAATTGGGTTATTTCCCCGGTTAACCTCGGGGTGGCGTAATCGGTTCCAACATAGCTTTTTTATGGTGATAAATCTTGCAATTCTTTAGCACTGTGCCACATTTTTGGCGTAATCGGCAGGATTGGCTTTTCCTTTTCTGGAGAGACGTGGGTACATATGTATTTGGTTTGATCTGTGTACTGAAGTGTGGGTGTTTTTCTTTTTTTTCCGTTGAGTGTTTTTTTATTAGGATTGATTTATTTTTGTGTGGCGAGACATTGAGCCGGAGGAGAAAACAGCAGCGGCGTCCAGTGTGCCTTCCTCAGGTGGTAAGTGAGGTTGGTGCTATAGGTATGGAAGAGGAATTAAGAGAGTTAAGAGAGATGGTCGCTCAGTTAAGAGCAGATAACGAACGGTTACGGCAAGAGCAATCATCTGCTCTTCCGGGTCCACCAGTGGGCCACCTCCTGGTGCCAGTGGGCCCCCTCCTTCCACCTCACAATCAAGTAATGAGTGTGTTGTCCTGCCAGAGAGGTATGTTTTTGTACCACGAGATCGAAGGTGTCCAAAATTTAGTGGCAGGTCTAGTCTTAATGTTGAGGAGTGGATCGAGGAGGCCCAGGCATGTATGCAGGCCYGTCACATGTCAGCATCTGATAGAGCCTTCCTCCTCTTTGACCATTTGGAGGGAGAAGCACGAGAGGAGATTCGCTACCGCCCCGATGACGAACGTAATGATCCAGTGAAAATTATTTCTGTGCTACGGGAGTTGTACGGTTGCTCACAATCATATGTTTCTTTGCAGGAGGCTTTCTTCTCCAGGAGACAACGGGAAGGGGAGTCTTTGTTGGAGTTCTCCCTAGCTCTGATTGGCCTCTTGGAGCAAGTAAGGCAAAAGTCCCCTTATGCCATGCCAAATTTTCAAGTTTTGCTGCGTGACCAGTTTATTGAGCATGTCAATGACAACGCCCTTCGGCGAGAACTTAAGCAATTGGTACGAGGTCAACCCACCCTGACCCTTTTAGATGTATGGGGTGAAGCGAATGGGAGGGTATGTTGGGGAGTTTACGAGGTCGTAGCCATTCACTTCCTTCTGCATATGGTATTCAGTATGGGGTGCGGGGTGAGCCTTGTGAAAACTCTGTTCAGTCTTCTCGGGTGTCTGAGTTGGGAGAAGTTAAAGAAATGTTGCGGTTACAGCAGGAACAGATTAGTAAGTTAACTCAAAGTATCGATCGTTTACAGACCCCCCCAGCCCCATAGTCAATCTCCTCGTTGTGACCAGATTGTGTGCCGAAGATGTCAGAAACCAGGTCACTTTGCTAGGGAGTGCGATGGGGAGCGTGTACCTACTCGTTTCCCGTTAACTACTATGGCGCGAGCCACTAGTGCACAGTCTGACTCGCCCGCACGGTCGGGAAACTAGTCCCCAACACATTGCAGAGCCAAAGCGCGGTTGGGGAGGAGAACGGCTCGAATACTGCTGTATCTCATTTAATGTCGTCTTGCCCGCATCTTCTTGTTCGTATTGGTAGTGTTCAAGTGCCTTGTTTGGTTGACACTGGGTCTATGGTGTCCACTATTACAGAAAGTTGCTTTCAAACGCATTTTCAATCRTGGGGCGTAGAACGGTTAAAGTCATGCCACTGGCTCCAGCTTCGTGCAGCCAATGGGTTGTCAATTCCTTACATCGGCTACATGGAGTTGGATGTTGAGATGTGTAACCGTTTGATTCCTAAGTGTGGGATTTTGGTGGTCAGGGATCCTCCTGGGGGCATCTGTGCTGGAAACCCCGGGGTGCTGGGAATGAATGTCCTTAGTCGATGCTACCAGGAGCTTTTTGGTCAGTATGGCCCTGGCTTGTTTGATTGTCCCTCTTCAGTGGAAGCCCCACCATTTGTTTTACAGGCATTACAACATTGCCATTTAGCAGAGGACCAGTCCTCCGTAGTCCGTATCGGTAAGGTTAAATTGCGGGGTCGTAAGTCGTGTCGTATTCCAGGTGGTRTGTTAAGGCTTGTACCTGCCACATGCTCGGAACAGTATGCAGACGGGACTGTTTTGTTTGAGCCTCCGGTGTCCGGGTTGCCAGCTGGGCTGCTGGCTTCACCTGCGCTTGTTCGAGTTGTCCGTGGTACTAATGTATTCACGACATCCGTGGGGAGTTGGCCTCCACTGAGGCTGGCTGGAGACTGGGTGCTGGCGTTGACCTCAGCTGCCTCTTTGTTGGCCTTGGCCAGCCGTTCCTGTACCTCTGCCCCCAGCTCCAGCAGGGTTTGCATTTGCCCCCGATCTCCCATCAAGCGACAAATGTTAATCTGCTGGATCAGCACCCTGGCTAGTTGGTGGAGCCCTAGCCTCCGCTGTTGAAGCTCCATGTGATCTGCCCTCTGACCGCCAGCAGACACATGTTCGCCCTCTCCAGCTTCTTGCTGAGGCACTCCACTGGCAGTCGCTCCACTCGGTCCGGCGTGCTCCAAGTAGTTCCGCCGGAGGGCAAGCCAACTCCCCACGGATGTCGCTTGCCCTGGCATCACGGTCATAGCCCCCCCCAAAAAATTTTCCCGTGGAATCTCCTCTGCTAAATTACTTTTTAGGTCTTGCATTCTGTCACAGTTACTGCTTGCCGGACAAACGAGTGACATGAAAGCAGAGGTGAAGTGAACCAAAAAGGGTTTATTGAACACAAAAGCAATGGGAACAAAAGGAACAGAAACCAGGATAAACTAACTATAAACATTACAGACAGACAGAGAGACAGACTAGGAGACATGGAGCCAAGGAGAACACAGAGCTAAACAACACAGAGCTAGGAACTATACACAGAACCAGGAGAACACAGAACCAGGAAGAACACAGAACCAGGAAGAACACAGAACCAGGAAGAACACAGAACCAGGAAGAACACAGAACCAGGAAGAACTAGACAACATACCAGGACAAACAGTAACCCTACACGAACAGATGCAAGACAAGGACAAGACAGAACTGAGGAACATTTATAATCAACCACACTAATTAGCACCCTCCGTATCAGGAAGTACGTAGCATACACGTAGTGTATTCAATAAGTGAAATATTAAACATGCTTGTGTAAAAGGTGTCCATCCAGACATGAAATCCATAATTTGTTCTGGTCATGTTGGACAGAATGTACAATATTTTCCTATTTTTTTGCCTTCTTAAAAAAATGACTATTATTCTTTCATTGCACAAATTGTGGATTCTGTGTCTTGATGTGCACCTTTGGACAAGCCAGTGGTGGTTTTAGGCATGGGCGAACTGGCATTTTTTCACGACTCCAGGGGGGCGGCACTTGGGGAGGAGATGCGCCGACGCGCCGCTAAACGTTTTTTTTTTATATGACTTTGGTGCGACGGCGCCCCTGTGCAAGTTTGCTGAAAAGGTGCTGCACTGAAGCTGTGTGAAGTAGAGAGGAGAGCGGAGGGGAGGGAAGGGGAGGAAAGTTCACCTCTCCCAAAAGAAGGGGAAATCCATCCAGTGGTGGGCTAAACACCTTGACTTTCTTACAAATAGCGGCACACATTTCATTTACAATATTATAAACACAGAGCTATATTTTATTTAATATTATTTTTTTTTCAAAATTGTGTGAAATGTCTAATAAAAATGGTAATAAAACGAATAAATGAATATGTGGAGGTGAATTGGTTTAGTCCTGACTTCTAGTTGTGAGTGACAATTTGGTGGGCGGGACATGGCGGTTGATTGTCGATTTCACACTAAACAGCGATGGAGAGAAAAAGGCCAAAGCTGTCAGGTTCCCAATTTAGAAAAAAGAGAAAAGAAGAAGAGGATAAACAAGCTAAAGGTAAGATAAAGGTATGCAACAACGTTCGTATGATTACTGTATCATGTCAGTGAAGTTCTCATGATGATTAGTGTTATAACGTAAGGTTTGTTCGTCGTCTTGCTAGCCTAGTCTTGCAGATGTGGAGCTGGCAGAGCAATGCAATACACTAGGTACCACACTGCACTTTGAAGGGCACTCTGATTTGGACAGTTGAGAGCTTGTGCAGGAAATCAAGAACTTCCCTCTTCTGCCATCAAAAACCATGACCCTCCTTGAGCTCATCACTTTTATTCATGAAAAGGATCTATCAGAGATCTACCCCAACTTTTGGACTGCTCTTAGAATTGCACTTACTCTGCCAGTGACTGTGGCTCAAGCAGAGAGGAGCTTTTCAAAACTGAAGTTGATCAAGTCATATCTGAGATCAACCATGTCTCAAGAACGGCTCACTGGCCTTGCTATCATCAGTGTCGATCACTCAGTAGGGGAGCACATCTTGTACGATAACATTATTGATGATTTTGCATCAAGGAAGGCCAGGAAGGTCAGATTTTAGTTTCTGTTTTTTTTTTTGTATGTTGCTACAACATGTTCAGTGTTATAATTATATTTTTCTGGAGTGTGGTGAGCTTTTTAGATTATTTATTTACACAATATTTAACTATATTTTATCAGTATTTTATTCTTAATAAAAGTAATATGTAAAAGACAATATATTTATTTAAGTTCCAAGAGTTTTTTTTGTGTTATTGTAAGTTTTGAGTGATTTGTGCAATAAAATAACATTGTTTCTGTAATATTATGATTTCGTGTAATTTTTTTAATTGTGTGGGGGGAGGGGGGGGCGCCCAGAGGCGGTCTCGCCCAGGGAGTAAATCAGTGTAGAACCGCCACTGGTACAAGCACTTATATAATACACTTATATGCTACCTTATATCATCATCAAAAAAACAAACCAAGAGGAGGCAGTATATAAGCATAGTGTTCCTCAACTCACAGCTTTTCTACATTTAAGTAAAATGTGAGGTAGTATATACATTGTTTGTGTATCCAATACTGTAAGTGCTTGTTCAAAGATGTCCATCCAGACATGTATTCCACAATAGTGGCAAATGTGGGAAACTACAGTAGAGACTGTCCATTTTACCATAACCTGCCAACAGTTCACTGAAAAAAGACTCTTTTTGAGAGTTTGGGCTTTGTCGCAGAGTGCGTTTCCCTCAAGCTCCATGACAAATTTCTACAGAACTTCGAACGTACTTTATACTTCAGCTCAGAAGGGTAGTTCAAGTTCAAAGCATACATCAGGCCAAACAACATGGCAGTGGCTAATGCAACATTATCCAGATCTTGTAATACTGCCTGGCCTTCAAGAACAATGCCAATATCCTCTGGGGTATCACAGCCATGTAGTCCTTTAGACATATATTCCAACAGTGGTCTCCCCTACAGCCCCTTTGATGGCATCCTTGTCTTCTACCTGCACATTTACAAAAATAAAACTAAAAATTTGATATGGTAATGGTAATTAGCTAATTGGTAGTTTGGTAACTAACTAATTTTGTGATAACCATTTTGAAAAATATAAGTTTCCAATTGATCTGACCTGTCTCTACTTGTTATCTAATGTCAATAAGATTTTTCTAACAATTAGCATGAACAAATGTAAAATCACAATTCAAAATACAGAAATCTTTTACTGATGGGATTACTTACCATGTACTCTCTCACCAGATTTTGTGGGTCCTCATTGAGGTACATATACAGTCCCTTGAGAACACACACTCTTGCAAGATCAACATCATTCTCCTAGTCAAGAAGGAAAGGCATCGAGTTAGAGTAGAATATTTTTTCTTCACTAAAATGTGTACACTGAAAATAAGTACTTTATTTGAAGAATGCATTCTTACTGCAGATATGGGGTCCATAATGCTCTTCAGTTTTCATCCAATTTGGCCTCATCTTTTCCCAAATAGCTTCAGGAGTTTCTCAGATAGGACATCTAGCTGCAAAAGAAATCTGGATTGTAGAGACATGGTGGTAATGTGCTTAAATTCGGCACTGATCTGAAACAAGAATGATAAAAGAAATAAAATTACAATAAAAAAAAGTTTCCAGGAACATTAGTGAGGTACGTAGTTTGTAGTGTCTTGATTCCACAATTGATCATTTCTTTACTATTTAATTAGCCACTTAATAGTAAGTCTAGTAAACTCTAATAATCTTTTGATGTAATTGTTTAATATTTACTGAGAAGGATTTGCACCCTGTCCAGAGTGTACCCTGCCTTATGCCCTAAGTCTCCTGGGACAGGCTCCAGGCCCCCCCACGACCCTGATTACAGGATAAAGCAGTATAGACGATGCGTGAGTGATAAGTGAGAGTGTTTAATATTTATTCAATAATTTGTCTGATATTTTTGTGGCAACATTTTTTGTAGTTATTAATTCATTAATTCACCCACTGATAACATAAGCACCTGAACCTTCATGAAATATACAATAGGCAGAAATAAACATGGGAAAAGGGACAAAATTAAAAAATAAAAAAAAAAAACAGCGCATGTTATGATAAGTTTCATTTTCAAGTCGGGTGAAAATCTCTGTCTCTTCCATTTCAGGAATTAAAAAACGGTAACAATGTCCATTTTTGCCTTTAACGTGCTCCGTAGAAGCTCAGTAGTACACGCTAAACCTATCGGAATTCTTAGAAAAGACACTAGCACTGATGTTCCCAAATAATTCACATTCATTTAAATATAAACGTGAAAGACCACGAAAGTACTGCAGACTTTGTGTGGTTATTAAGGCATTAATAATAAAATTCAGCGGAACAGTTAACTTCTTACAGTAACAGCCTGCCATTTCAAAAGGCCTGTTTAAGTTATGTTACTATTTAACGTTATCACACCAAGTGTTATCAAGTTTTTAAACTGTGCGGCATGTTTGTGCTACGTTTTTTTCTTTTAATCATGCACACATTCCCTGCGCTAGCTACTAAATTACTCTACTTATTGCAGTCTAAATCTAGCTATACGATATACGGTAGCTCTAGCTATGTTACTTCTCAAAACCTTCGAAAACACAAGATATAGTGGTCCATAAAATTATACCACGATTAGCCAACTTGTACGTTAGGGAAGCTAACATCATTATTAACACTGACTGTTTTTCTAGCATTCAATTCACTGTTTACAGTGATAACCCCCAGCTTACTGTTTATATATTCTGTGTATAACTACCTTTCAGGCTGAAAGTTTTTTTTTTTTTTTAATATATATTTTAATTACCTTCACCTTGGAGAGAACGTTGAAATAAGCGTGCGAGTGAAAAGATGGCGGGCATACGACAATCCACTCCTGTAACTTTACCTCCAGTTTTCAGACCATGTTGCGGAGTTTCCAGACCACAGGGAAGAGCCTCCAGACAAAATGCAACTATTTTCAGTGTAGTTAACATGACTGACACTTGTTGGTTCCACATTCACCTAAATTTAAGGAATTTTAAAAAACTGATGCATGATTAGAAGGAGAACATACATCAATTATGTAGGCTATATAATCTGCACATTTGTAAAGTATACAACCCCCCTTATCCCTTTTTTTCAGTGTTGTTAGATGTCGCTGAATGATGCCACATGCTAATTTGCATATTGATTCAGGCATTGTGCAGCATTTGCATAGCATCTAGCAGTGGACAGTGAAGTTGGTGTCTATAAATTAACTGACATCAGGTCATTTCTGCCTATATGCAGCTGAAGCCAGAGGTGGAGCCTGGAGTCATTTTGGTTCAATCAAAATGAACAGCTACATCTCCAGTGTTCAAACCGTAAAATAAATGTTGTCGTAAATTATGCATTTACAGTATATACATAAAAGAAAGGTTTTGTCTGTACATTAGTCAGAACTCGTTCTTCCAATGATATCTTTATGTTTCATACTTTGAAGGACTTGTAACCAGTCTCAGAAAATGTTATGTTTGTATGTCTGTCCAGCCAGATTTTGTCACAGCATCACACAAAACTGGCTTGACTGAATTTAATGGATTTAAACATTGGCAGTACTTAGATATTTGCCTGAAGTTAACCCTGTGCTCTAAACTAAATTAAAATATTTAGTAGAAGTGAAGTTATGAGTAGTTATGAGCCAGATTACAAACCAAACGTTTGACAGCGTACTGCGCATGTGTCAAACTGTGGCCATGTCTTAAATCAACCACTGGACAGCATGTGCCTGAAGTGTAACCTGTACTATAAGTGAAATCAAAATGTTGAATAAAAGTGTTATTATAAACAGTTATCTGCCAGATTTAATAATCTACTTTAAAAAATCTACCATGGTGAAGTTCTCAGGCACATGACGTACATTACCTGTAGGGACAGTCATGTTTCTCAAATATTGAGTGTCTACTGAAGCTGATAATGTGTTAATCTCTCTCAGGCGTTTATTGACAGCATGAGACAGAGCTCATAAACATGTGAGAACATTGTGAGCATTTGCTACGATATTGTTTTAGGCTAACTTAACTTATACAAAATTCTTTGTTGAACATCTTTAAATTCAAACAAAAATAATAGTGAGCCGGTAGCCACGTTATTTTTCATATAACTTAAACACCTGAATAAAGTTAAATACACACAATAAATTAATAGTTGTGTTTGCTTTACACTCGTGCACTCGTGTAAATAATAATGTCAATGTAAATTTCAATGTCAATACTACCATATCATATATTTGTGTCTAGTACTGTTTTACTCATATTTGACATTACATGAAGTTAATGATTTATCAGATACTTTTAATATGAAACCTATGGATCTATAAGTATATTTAACAATCCAAATAATTGAAAAAACTGAAGGAGAAATTTGGTCTTGCTTTTCGATGCAGTGTGTTCTTCCATGTGCCATCTGGTGGATATTCTGTAAAGCACAACACATTTGTTTAAATTCTTAAATGGTGCTGCAGGATTCAGTGGCACTCCGCGAGACGAATTACAGACTGCTGTGGGAAAAAATGTCCGTTCTTAATGGCCATATCTGTAAACTGAATATTGTTAATGGAATTAGTTACTATTTTCACTGATGAAATAACAGTGGTGAAGTGGTATAAGTGAATTTTAATGTGCTAAAGTCATTTTAAGACAAAACTTAATCTTTATTCGATTTACTTTTTCGATTTCTTACTTGTGATTCACACTCCAATTTCTTTGTATAAATAATAGAAAGACAGGCAGACATGTATATGAGCTTCAACCTGAAATATTATCACTGATTACATTAAAGCTGATCAGCATATTTTTAGCTTTAACCATTTCTAAGTAGCCATTAACGTACCTAACCTCTAGACAGAGACAGGGGAGAAGAGAAGAGAAAAGAAGAGAGAGAACAGTTAGGTATGGTACTACTTATACATATAAGGTAAATATATGTTTAGTGAGAGTCTAAGGAATTAACTATGAGAGAATAACTAAAAGGGAGAGCCAGAAGGGAACTACAGAAATGAGGGCTTGCTAAAGCAACTAGTCACTCCACCGTCAACAAACCTGAGTAATCAATGAGAGTGGAGGAAGACAGCATCCAAACATAGCAGTTCACCATAATACTCTATGTCCCTGTACTCAAGATCCCAGCTCCTTTTACATTTTAACATTTTCTCAAAGACTATTCCATAACTTTTGGGCTTTGTAAGAAAACCTCTGCCCCCTGCTATACTATAGTTTTCCTAATATGCAGTACTGACAAGCAGTCAGCATCCTTTGAACACTTGCAGTCCACTCAAAGTACAGTGGCATGTGACTATTTGATACTTTCTATGTCGCTAGAAGAATTTAAATCTAAAAAAAAAAAAAAAAGAATTTTAAAATAAATGCAAAATTTCACTGGGGGCCAATGAAGTGTGGATAAGATAAGGATGATGTGGTCATATCTGCTAGGCCTAGTGAGGACTAACTGGAGCTTATTTATGCACCTACAGGTAGTTGAACATCCAGACAGTAAAGCATTACAATTATCCAACCTTAGACATGACAAAAGCATTAACAATTTTTTCTGCATCATCTAGTGACATTGCATTTATACATTTATTATCTTAGCAATATTTTTGAGACAAAAGAATGCTATCATAGTTGTATTATCCACATGATCTTCAAATGAAATCTTGGAATCTATAATCACACCAAGGTCGTTAACTGCTGCACATGATAAAACAAAAAGGCCATTCAGAATTACTGAGTGATCAGAAAGCTTACTTCTAGCTGCCTGTGGTCATAGTACAAGTACTTCTTGTCAGGATTAAGTAGAAGAAAATTAATTAGCATCCAGGAAATTAATTAGCATCAGTGTCCTTCACACTTTCCTCAAATTTAAAAGCTAGTTTTTTTTCATCTGGTTTTGCTGAGACATACAACTGTGTGTCATCAGCATAACAGAAACTAAACTAACTGTGCGTTCACACCGTCAAATTACGCTCTCGCTGCCGACGCCTGTCGCCTCTCTGACGTAGATCGAATGCCTTTCTTGTATTTAAAGGGGCTGCAACGCAATCAAGCTTGTTGATCTTGTGGAGACTGACCAAAATGTGGGAAATAAAACAAGAAATTGAGTGATAGAAAGAACTCTATTCTAGAAATAAACAAATTATAAGCCATTTGTATGGTGTGGCTTCTGTTCATTGTGAATTGCTAGTCTAATTTAATATTTTTTTATTATTATATTTTTTATTATTAGAATCACTTACTATATTTTGTCTTTAATTAAAATAACATTAATAACATTAATTTGAATTAATAAGGTTATTTAGGCTACCGCAATAATCGACCTCTCCTCCATTTCGCTTGGAAACTAATGTAGCCAGAGCAAAAGTTACAGGACTGCGTTCTTCTGAATCCTCTCAAGGGGAGGACCTCTACTTTTAATTGGTTGCCGCCCAACCGTGTCACAGCATTACCCTAAAGTTGAACTGATTTCAACTCCCTTCGCCGCCGGCTCACATTGAAAATGAATGACTTCCGGCCATAATACCATGCTTACAAATTATGTTTCCCAGAGAAAGCATGTAAATAGAAAATAGCAATGGGCCTAAAACCAAACCCTGTGGAACACCAAAATTTAACTTTAGAATAGAAACATGCAGAACAATCACCATTTAAATCTACAAACTGATAAAGATCAGTCAAATAAGATCTGAGCCAGGAGAGAACACTGGGAGTTAAGAATGCTATGATAAGGATATTTTACAAATGATTTATTTTATCACCAAACAGTGAAAGCAACATTAATGTACATTTTCTAATTAGTCTTGTATAATTAGCAAATTGATGTGTATGTGGGTGTGGGTCCAGTTAATATTTTAAAGTGGTAATTGTACACAAAATAAAAAGTATATTGAAATTACTTCACAAACAAAAACAAAAAACAACAAAAACAAAAACAAAGTTTTATTATTATTATTTTATGTTGAGTCCAAGGATCATCCCTACTTAGGCTTTTATCGGTGCACTTGGTTTCTCAACCCGTGAGAAATGGGAGATGATGCAGGCTTTTTAGCAGGAACTTCAGTATAGACAGTCGACATATTGATTTTACCTTTTTTTGTTTTATCCATCTGTATATAGTAAGAATAGTGAATAATATCAAAAGATTTTAAAAAATAACTTACGATGATGAACAGAAATTTCATAATGAAAAAGGTAGAGCATTTTTTCCTATTCAATTTTATAGATATTCTTTTCTCATCTATGTGAAAACTTCAAAAATGTTACCCCCATGCAAAGATCTGCAGAGAATCACTGCCTGCTACCAGAAAGATGTGACCACAAAGCAGATGACAGACACGGCAGGCACTCTGAGAAAGTTAATCAGATATAAATCAGATATAATCAGTGTAAAATATATTCATGTTCAAGGAACAAACAAATGCAATACTATAAAACTTATTTTAATGATAATCATAACCAAAAAAGTTATGAAATTTTCTGTCCTGCACCAGTCAATGCTGAAATGTTAAACCAGCTTGAGCAGCTCAACAGTAAAAATGTTAGCTGTGTTGAAGCATTTCCTTGTTCCAAATTCAAGTTTCCATCCACTAGCTCTTTATTAATATGCAGTACAACTGCTTGGTGAGTAAAAGCTAATGAGTGCTACCTCTGGAACAAGAAAAATGTTAACTAATTTATTTATCATAGGGAGGTGAGAGCACTATGTGGGTTTCCTCCTAGTTCTTTGGGTTTCTTCCACCTACCATATACACACGTGGACAAAATTGTTGGTACCCTTCGGTCAATGAAAGAAAAACTCACAATGGTCACAGAAATAACTTTAATCTGACAAAAGTAATAATAAATAAGAATTCTATGAATGTTAACCAATGAAAGTCAGACATTGCTTTTCAACCATGCTTCAACCTAATTATTAAAAAAAAAAAAAAAAAAAAAAAACTCATGGAACAGGCCTGGACAAAAATGATGGTACCCCTAATTTAATAGTTTGTTGCACAACCTTTTGAGGCAATCACTGCAATCAAACGATTCCTGTAACTGTCAATGAGACTTCTGCACCTCTCTGCAGGTATTTTGGCCTCCTCACTCCTCATGAGCAAGCTGCTCCAGTTGTTTCCGGTTTGAAGGCTGCCTTTTCCAGACAGCATGTTTCAGCTCCTTCCAAAGATGCTCAATAGGATTGAGGTCAGGGCTCATAGAAGGCCACTTTAGAATAGTCCAATGTTTTCCTCTTAGCCATTCTTGGGTGTTTTTAGCTGTGTGTTTTGGGTCATTGTCCTGTTGCAAGACCCATGACCTGCGACTGAGACCCAGCTTTCTGACACTGGCCAGCACATTTCTCTCTAGAATCCCTTGATAGTCTTGAGATTTCATTGTACCCTGCACAGATTCAAGACACCCTGTGCCAGATGCAGCAAAGCAGCCCCAGAACATAACAGAGCCTCCTCCATGTCTCACAGTAGGGACAGTGTTCTTTTCTTCATATGCTTCATTTTTCCATCTGTGAACATAGAGCTGATTTGCCTTGGCAAAAAGGTCCATTTTTGTCTCATCTGTCCATAGGACATTCTCCCAGAAGCTTTGTGGCTTGTCAACATGTAGTTTGGCATATTCCAGTCTGGCTTTTTTCTGATTTGTTTTTCAACAATGGTGTCCTCCTTGGTCATTTCCTATGTAGTCCACTTTGACTCAAACAACGACGGATGGTGCGATCTGACACTGATGTTCCTTGAGCATGAAGTTCACCTTGGATCTCTTTAGAAGTCTTTCTGGGCTCTTTTGTTACCATTGGGATTATCCGTCTCTTTGATTTGTCATCAATTTTCCTCCTGCGGCCACGTCCAGGGAGGTTGGCTACAGTCCCATGGATCTTACATTTCTGAATAATATGTGCAACTGTAGTCACAGGAACATCTAGCTGCTTGGAAATGGTCTTATAGCCTTTATCTTTAACATGCTTGTCTATAATTTTCTTTCGAATCTCCTGAGACAACTCTTTCCTTTGCTTTCTCTGGTCCATGTTGAGTGTCATACACACCATGTCACCAAACAACACAGTGACGACCTGGAGCCCTATATATAGGCCCACTGACTGATTACAAGATTGTAGACACCTGTGATGCTAATTAGTGGACACACCTTGAATTAACATGTCCCTTTGGTCACATTATTTTCAGTAGTTTCTAGGGGTACCATCGTTTTTGTCCAAGCCTGTTCCATGAGTTTATTTTTTTTAACAATTCAGTTGAAGCATGGTTGAAAAGCAATGTCTGACTTTCATTGGTTAACATTGATAGAATTTTTATTTATTATTACTTTTGTCAGATTAAAGTTATTTCTGTGACCATTGTGAGTTTTTCTTTCATTGACCGAAGGGTACCAACAATTTTGTCCCCGTGTGTACATGTTAATGTCACGGTTACTGCTTGCCGGACAAAAGAGAGACAAGATAGCAGAGGTAATGACAACATAAAACACGGGGCTTGGGAGAGCACGGGGCTTGGGAGAGCACGGGGCTTGGGAGAGCACGGGGCTTGGAAGAACACGGGGCTTGGAACACAAAGTCAGGAGAACACAGAAGCAGGAAGAACATAAAGCTAGTGAGAACATACCAGACAAACAGTAACCCTACACGAACAGATGCAAGACAAGGACAAGACAGAACTGAGGAACATTTATAATCACAACACTAATTAGCACCCTCAGTTCAGGTGAGCGTGACATCACCTGACTGAGGTGCATTCTGGGATTAGAGTTCACCAGAAACTACAAAACAAAACAAGACACAAAATGGAGTCAGTGGGCGCCAAAGCGCCCTCTGGTGGTCCCCTGTGACAGTTAATACCAGGCAGATATTGTTGGTTCATAATATTTTGTCAACATTATTATTATTTATGCACCTAGTTAAACATCCAGACAGTAAGAAGATACAAGTATCCAACCTAGTGACAAAGCATGAACCCTTTTTTCTGCATTGAATAGTATATTTAGTATATGTCTTATCTGGGCAATATTTCTGAGGTAAAAGAATCCTAGTAATATTATCTTTATGAGATTCAAACGAAATATTGGAATCTATAATCACACTGAGGTCTTTTACTGCTGCACATGATGAAACAGAAAGGACTTAGACCAATGTTGACTACCTGTCACTGGGGTCACATCGAACAAATTACCCAAACATGACACTGCAAAATTTTATCATTATTATTATTAGTAGTAGACCAATTGCCTTAGCAGGTCTCAAACACTGGCATAGATATGCATGGTCTGCAAGAGTAGAATGCTAAGTGTTCATCACTGGTCCACTAGAGAACCTGCTGCTAAAACCAGATACTGTACCTGAAATTTACCAAAACCTTAAATGGGAAGCAGCTGAAAAGGAAAAACTACTTAACACCAGAAAGCCGTTCTATGAAACTGGACATGGTGCATTTTGGACATTGCGCGACTACCACTGAGATACAGTAATACCAGCAAAGCTATATAGGATACTGCAAAGAAGCTGCAATGTACAAGTCTGACATGCCTAATTCATGAGCAATATCTTCCATTGATGGTCCACCTTTATGCTGTTAAATAACCTTTTGTTTTACATCCAAAGAAATACAGTCAATAGACTTTTGCTCCTTGCTGCTGCTATCACTGAACTCTGAGATATTGTGTTTTGGGTGAATGACACTGCAACCTGATTACAACTATGTGCAAGCATCATGCAGCGTTAGGGTTCCTGCGGTGCAGGTGGATTGACTATGCTACAGTAAATTGCCGTGTGTGTGTGTGTGTGTGTGTGTGTGTGTGTGTGTGTGTGTGTGTGTGTGTGTGTGTGTGTGTGCGCGCAATGGCAAGATGGATGAATGGACAAATTGGATAGTTAATAAATTAATGAGTGAATGAGTCTCTCCATTTACCCTAACAACAATTCAACCAAGCAAGGGAAAGCAACGTATTTGATTGACAGGACAGTGGTTTCATTTTGTTCACTCATAGAGCCGAGGGACCTGTTTAGTATGCGGCCCCTTGCTCTCCGTAAATATCCCCAGTCCTTCATCAACCGGAGCGACATAAGCTCTGCGCATGGATCTGGCTCAGACTTCGTCTCTCTCTTGTTCTTGCTATCTTTCTCTGTTTATACCTCCCTGGTACTCTCCCATGTATCTTGTTATTCAGTTTTGGACTGACACAGTTAGATGGTAGTAAATTGCTTTGTAGAGCATGGATGCCATTATCATATAGATGGACACAATTCGTTGTTTGATACGGAAATGATCTTGGTGTGTTCATTGATTTGTCATTTGATTGAACATGCAGTGGTAGTTATTTGAATGTGAAATGGTTCCCTGTTCTCAGTATGGTTGTAAGCATTGCGAGGATTCAATGGAGACGCTTACAACATGTTTCACTCCAAAATCTGTGATTGATCGCTCTGCTTCTGTGTGTGAATAATGTGCAAGGACAGACCTCACACTCCAATAAATCCACCACATATCCATATTGATAGATATCCACAAACACACACTAACTGACATGCCCACACAATCTCTCTTTCTCGCTCTCTCTCTCTCTCACACACACACACACATACAACCACACACACATACACATCTATCTCTGTGACGCTCATTCTCTCCACCTCCCCTTCACATCACTTCTTCTCTGATTGATGCCGATGGAAGAAGCATTCCTTCTCCGTTTTCCTCCCTCCCTCCTGCTGTCCCTCCCTCCCATCCATCCACCCCTTGCTACCTCCTAACCCCCTCCCCTTGCGCTTTCTCTCTCCGTCTCTGCATCGCAACCACACTCGCTGGGTCTTCATGAAGAACGGAGGGAAGCGTATGCAGGCACCGGAAGAGGGGAGAAAGGGAAAGAGAGAGGAGGAAAAAGAGGGAAAGTTGAATCCAGGGGATGAGAACAGGTGCACACTGGCAAGCTCCAGACGGAGATGTTGGAGGTCCTACCTGTAAGCTGTAGCGTCCGCTGAGGCAAGCTGGAATGACTTGGCTGAACAGAAGCACACTGGAAACCCACAGTGGACTGCTCACTAGGAGCTGTCTGTGATCCCACACACGCGAACACGCACACACATACACGCACACACATCTGCTTTTTCTGCTAAACTGCTAACTGGCTTCCCAAAGAGCATGATTGTCTTGGCTTTCACTGGCTGATGGATGCAGGAGAACAAAAAAGGTAAGACTTCACTGCTGCCTCCTGGTTCTGCTGTTTTAACCTCTTCATTGCTGAAAAAAGTGTCTTATCTTTTTTTTTTTTTAAATACAATTTTACCCAAATGATGGTACCAGTTTGTTGCTGCAACGATGTGGCAAGTTAAATGTATTTTACTCAATATATATTGAGACACTTGGACAGATATTTGTTATGCATTCTGTGAGGGTGCCCAGATAGGCAGCAGATCAGAAAGCATATTGCAGAGACAGAACTCATACTGGCTCTCAGTCAAATTACTGATTAAGGCGACCAACATAGCCTGCAAGTAAACTGCACCTAGAAAACCATTATTTCCTCTGTCTCAATGCAGGGCTTTAGTCTTTGTGTTGTTCTTTTTGTCAGTGATGTGATATGAATCTGAAATGAATAAAGATTTTCAGATCAGGGCGATTTTAATTTAGAGGCAGGTAGAAATGCATCTACAGGTTAATAAGAGAGGACAATAAAAATAGTGGAGACATACATGTTTTAGCATTCATTACACCTTTTAAAGTGTAAAATTTTTTTTTTTTTTTTTTGTGGAGCCCATACGCACATAAAGAAATGCCACATACAAAAATCCTGTATAACATATTACTGTATATCATATATGCCCTTTAATTGTAATTGATTGCAGTCTTGTGAAGCTGTTTGACAGTAAATAAACACATGTGCTATTTGGACGGTAGCTAGTTTCCAAAGTACCACAAGGTAATGATAATAGCTGAATACCACACATATTGTGTAAATGTATTAGTCCAATGAGTTTATTATCAAATGTAATACTCATTTTGGGTAGCAAATCTGTCTTTCTAATTTCATATTTTTAGCGTTCTTTTTAACTGATTTAATACTAAAGCATAACTTTGAGAAATGAGAAACCACAACACAGGACATGCTAACTCAACATGATGCTTAGAAACTAATGTAGGCTTTTAACAACCACTTTATTTGTATAAGATTTTGCTCATGCTTGCCCAGTTGTCTCTTTAAGTATGTTTCAGCCAAAAAGCAAAATTTTTAAAATTTTTCTATAGTCTTGCTTCTTTCCAAATTAGCTCCGTATTGACGATTGCTGTTACATTTAAAGGAGACATGTGTTCCAGCATATCTTGCTCTATTTCCAAGTTGGGCCAGTGCATTTTAAATGCATAATTGGATTAGTATTATTAGTAGTAGTAGTAGTACAGTAGTAGTATTTCCTGTATGAATATGAAGTAAAAGCTTTTTTTTAACTAACAGATCATCAATTATGAATATAGCATGGTAACAAAATATAGGTTTATTGTCAGGTACTGCTGGTAAGAAAGAGCACCTAGTTGGGTATTAAATCATATGAAATACTCTGTGAATGCAAATGTTTTTTTTTTTTTTTTTTTCAAATTGCATTTTATATATATCATGTAACTGGGTAAAAATATGGATATACCCTCGGGCTCATTTTTCAATTATAATCAATGCAATTATAATCAATTTTGTGTTTTTGTGAAATTGTGCAAAGATGTTTAGACATGAATGCCACTTTGCAAGAGCTATTTGTCCACTATTGTTGGCCAAAACATACTTCATTCCAGTATAGAGCAGAGGCCATACATCCATTATCTACTTTAAATGGGGCATGTGTTTGCTGAACCTCTAGGTGATATCCTCATTAAGAAATATATTACTGAGATAAATACACACACAGGGATTTTGGATACTTGTTGATCCTTAAACATGACCAGGCTACCATACATGAGAAGGGACATAAAGAGAGATAGATATCAGTCTGGATGCATCTAGCATGATTATTGGGCATAAGAAGGATTAAAAGAGAACAGAAGCTAGGAAGCTAACATTTAGTGCCAAAGTGGTTTGTGTAACAAGACGTATGAAAACATAAGGAAACATATGATTTGTGTGTCTTGGTTTAGATGCTTTATAGCCCTATTTTTTAACAGTACCTAAGACTTAATAATAAATAACAACATAACAATTATTACATGTAATCATTTAATATTTAAGGTGTTATTTTTAGTTATGACACCACTAATGATTTATAAAATACTGGCTAATAAAAACAACATACAGTATGTCAAAATAAAGTGTGTATTGGTTGGACTGCAGAGCACAGATGTTCCTCAACAACAGAAAATATATACATAATTTTGGTCCTTATTAGCTTTACAATACCACAAGCTATATAAAGCACACCTTTACAACTGGTCTTTTGCTTCTGTTAGGGAAACAGGGAGTACTATATTCAAAAGGAAATATATGGCATTAACTATATATTGGGAGCTAGATTTATAACTACTGTAACAACACTATGGCCAAAGGTTTGTGGAGAGTTGCCCTCCCCCCAAAAAACCTCCCCAAACTGCTGATAAAAAGTTGAACACAGAATTGTATAAAATGCCTTTGTAGGCCTATAGGATTAACATTTTTGTTCACTGGAACTAATGAACCCAAACCTTTTCCAGCATGAAAACACCCCTGTGCACAAAGTGAGGTCTGTCAGCACATGATTTGTCAAGGTTGGAGAGCAAGAACTTCCGGAGTGAAGGCATGGATGGAACACTGACTCCTCACTTGACATCAGTGCTTGACTTCACTAATGCAGGGGCAGTGATGGCTCAAATGGTTAAGCTTCCAGGGTACAGGGTTACTGAACGGAAGGTCAGGCTTCAAGCTCCAGCAACACCAAGTTGCCATTGTGGAGGCCTTGAGAAAGGTCCTGAACCATATCTAATCCAGGGCCGCTGTATCCTGTCTAACCTTAACCTCTGACCCCACCTCTCTACTTGTGTATATAAGGCTAGCCTGCCTACCATTGATGATGATAGACTTAAATAGCTATAACAGCTTCAATTCTCCTGTGAAGGCATTCCACAAGGGTTAGGAGTGTGTTTTACTGGAACATTCTTCCAGAAGTTCACTGATGTCAGACACTGATGTAGGACGAGAAGGCCTGGCTCACAGTCTCCACCCGAATTCATCCCAAAGGTGTTCTATCAGATTGAGGTCAGGACTCGCTCATTCATGTCTTTATGGACCTTACTTTGTCCACTGATGTGCGGTCAAGTTGGAACATGAATTTCCACAAATTCCCAGTGGTTTCCTAGCAGATCTTCTAGCATGAAGGCCTGATTCACACAGTTTCCTCTTAACAGTTGTTCTAGAGATGTTTCTGCTGCTAGAACTCTGTTAGGAAACCACTACTAAGGACAGACAACAAGCAGAAGAGACGCGTTTGGTCTAAAGAACACAATAAAGAAAACTCTTTGAATGAGAAGGTGTGTCCAAACTTTTGGTCTGTACTGTATATGCTGCTTATATATGGGGGTCTGTCCAGAAAGTATCCAGCTTTTCTTTAAATATTGCAAGAATCGTTTGGGCGACATTCATGTAACCTGGCAGCTAAGGAGAGTGGACTGAAATGTGCATGCATGAAGAATGATGACATCACTGTACTAGTCAGTGGGCCACCAGACGTTTTTGAGTGAGCATATGTACTGTGTGGCCATCGCATTTAAAATTACTTTATTTAAAATGATTGAGTAGAGCAATCTGCATCAGGTTTTGCATTAAGCTTGAACATTCTTCTGCAGAAACTATCCAGATGATTCAGAAGGCGTTCGGGGATGAAATGCAATACGTGCACCAAATCACACCAGATTTGGAGTCCTTTGACTTCGTTTCCCAAAACTAAAATCACCTGTGAAAGGGGAGAGATTTCAGACTATCAATGAAATTCAGGAAAATGTGACAAAGCAGCTGATGATGATTCCAACAAAAACACTGAGTTTTGTACTGTAGAAAAGACTCTAGGTGAAGTGTGTGATGTCCCAAGGTGCCTACTTTGAAGGTAACTGAGGATTCAATGTCCTATGTATACAATGTTTGTTGTATCTTCTGACAGACCTTGTACCGAAGTTACCTTGTACAGAAGTGAAGAATTTTTTTTACCAGAATGTTGCACATTATAGTATTGTAACCACTAGTTTAAGAGTTTTTTTTTTTCCAGGTTAATGAGAAATAATCCTGTGTGTAGTCAAATAAATCCAGAGTATTAGTATAAGTTGGTTTATGGTCCAATATTAGACAGTGACAAGATTTTTTAATAGTGCTAGACACTGTTTATAATTGGATTATTGTAACCAATGATTGAAGCATTAGTGGTTAGTGGAATACATAAAACAATGGGTCATAACTGAAAATTGATAATTAGATATAAAATAAGAAAAACATGAAAAGTGAACAAAATGTATTCATTTATTTTGAAAGTTAATGAGCCTTAATGATCATTTTATCTTGCTGCATATAATAAGATTAGCATTAGCAGCACTCTACATGTTTGGAAACTATAGAATTTGTTACCATTATGATGTGGCACCATATTAATATTTAAGATTAGCATTTAACCAAGTACCAGCAAGTATTGCAATATTTTATTTCTTATGTGTATTAAATAGACTAAGAGTCCCAAAGGGCTATTTTTTCTCTAACGGCCATATTCAGCATCTCACGTTAAATTTAACCATATTCTGAACTATAAAACACATCTGTAACAAACTACACATTACATGCATAACTCTCTAGTGCTTAAATGTGTACATCTGCTGTCTAAATACTGACCTTCTTTCTGTATAAGTTCTCAATTTTACAACTCCAGTGGTTTTATGTTTGTTAATAATGAACAATGTAATATATCTGTAATGTATGCAACATCTGACAAAATCTGTATTTAACAGAAAAACACTGAGTAATCCTCTCCAGAGAACCATCCTCTCCAGTTACAATAAGACTAATTAAGTATTGGCACACTTAGCTTCATTTGGGTGTGTTTAATAGTTCACCCAGTGGGTTAGGCAAGAGATTGCCAATTACATTACGGTTTACATTGTATCAGAAAATAAACATATATATGCCTATAGTAACAAGTTTGAATACTATTATACTTTATTAGATGATTAGATAATGGATAACTACTGGTCAGTTAATCGTGATCACATTAAACTGCTGATGTAGTACTGCAGCTTACAGTGGACTCATGAAACCCTCTGGCTTTCATCTTGATATGAACCATCCACAGCCTTGACCATATCACACTTCTCTTTTTTTGAGAGAGAGATTTCCATTTAGTTCCCATGGAAACGCTTTGTAACTCATAACAGAATAGATTGAAAGACAGATATGGTGCTTCTAGATAAAGGCAACGATGAGAGTCCACCTACTCAGAACTGAAACACTAGAAGCTCACCACAGGCAAAGAGCATTTACTCATGACGCATGGCATGTTCTCTTATTTTGTTTGATGCAGCTCCATATGTCTCTGGACTCAGTGTTTTTCAGATCCTTAACTTTGACAAGAGGCTTGTCTCCTTCTCAGGATTACTTACACTCTCTGACCAAAAAAAAAGCACTCCAATATTTCCTCAAATTAATTTGGGTCCAAAGTTGCCAAATTTTTGGCTAAGATCTTGTGTTGATGACAGGAGACTCAAACCACAGGAAACTTAACCGCACATTCCAAAGACTCATAATGAGGTTTTACAGTAAATTGTGTGAAAATGATTCCTCATCCTCCCCGAAGTACTGTACTATTTCACAATCGAACCTAATGAAATTTGGTACCGTTGTCCTGGAATATGTCTGTGCTATGAGATTAGAAAATCTATTGACGATATACCCTGGTCATTCAGTAAATTCAGATGGTCAGCTGACTTCGTTTTATTGCAATATTATTTTGCTAATCCTAGCCATGATCATATTAAGGCAAACCCGGATCATAAAACTGCTCTAGATGCTTATATATTGGCACTGTGCAAAATGTATGTGTTGCTTCATGTGCTTCTCTTTTTACTCTCACTTGCCCATTGCTCTGGGATAGGATAAATCTAGAGTCATCAAACCACAATACCTTCTTCCATTGCTGCAAATGTCCATGGACCTGTAGTCATTTTTATTGCTAAGCATAATTGTTTTTACTGTTGATAATTCCTGTCACTGCAATAATTATTCAATCAAAGACACTCAATTGAATCCCAATGGGATCATTTTAGTGATTCCTGGGCAGTGTATGTTATACTATAAAATCTCATGTTTAGCTATTTTCCAAACTGATTTACCCAGGTCTCAAATGTCTCCCAGAGTACAGTATGTCAGTTAATTCTTCAGCTGAAATGAGAACATATTTTGTCATACCATTTTTTACTTCACTTCCTTATACTTACTACAACAAATATTTATCCTGCTTCAAGATGTAGTACAAGCTAACATTATCCACGTTGGCTAACTTGATCAATAAGAACTAATATAGCTTAAAATGGATCTTTTTTTAATCTGTAGCTGAGTCATGGACAGTCAAAACCAATCCGCTCACGGGCCCAGAGGGTGCTGCTTGACAACAGGCAAGTCAAGCAACTACGTGGGGCCCCAGCCCAGTAACAGGCTCCTGTACTGCTGACAAACCTTGGGCTTCAGCAGTGCAAAAGCCAAGGACCGTAAGCAGCATTTGTAGTAACAGTGCACAAAAGGTGTTGATCTTGATCATGTGCTGCAATTTTTCCTAATCTTGGCTGTGCATGTTAACAAAAACACTAATCAGACCACTCTGTAGAACAGCCTTGTAAAAAAATTGCAATACATAAAAATCAACATTAAAATAGTTCACTTTAGTTCACATACTGAATTTTTTGTTATTGTTCAGTTATGTGCTGATAAAAGTGAGGCTGCGTCCTGGTGTTGTGTTTTGTGCTGTGTGAGTGCCTCATGCAGCTTGGTGGAATATTAACGGCACTGATTATGACCAATGTAAACTCCAGAGGAAGGTGAAAAGGACGACATTTGATGGTCAATACATTCAGGTTGGGTGTGCAGGAGCGTTTAAGAGGAACAATGCTTGCGCTGTCGCACCAGCTGCTGTGTACCAGCTGCTGTTCACCATTAAGCACATGTCACCTCCTCTTGATTTCCCTGATTCTAATATTCTGTCTATACAGCGAACCAAAAAGAACTCGGCCGACTGGGTGGCGTGGTCTGGCACCATTGGGTTCAGCCACGTCTCAGTCAAGCAGGGGAGATTGCCGTCCCAAATGTCTCTCTGGAACTTTATGTTGTCCCTGAGGTCATCCAATTGATTTTCCAGTGACTGGATATTGGCGAGCAGGATGCTAGGCAGAGGTGTGCAGTGTGCATGGGCTCTTAGCCTATTCCTGATGTCGGCTTGGTGCCGCCACTTTAGGTCGAGTTCTTTGTTCTCCCTCAGGATCTCACTATGATTAAAAATGTTGATTTGAGAGTACATTGTATACAACTAGAAATAAGAGTATCTCCATCATACCTAATGTAATCAAAAGTAAATGATTTACCGGTTTAAAGTTACTGTTTAAACCACAAAAACGACAGCCATCCTCACCAGCGCCATCTTGGTTTATCCCCATGTTTCTAAATAAGTTTTTAATAGGCATTTTGGCTTGAATCTATTTAATATTTAAGTTTTTATTGTTCTTGTTTTTAATTGTTCTTCATATTTCTGTTATTATTATTATTATTATTATTATTATTAATAATAATTTGTTTTATTGATGTCAGATTATTTTTTAGATAGGCGTGATGAATGCTGGTTGTTGAGGTCCTTGCAAGTTTTTGTACTATATACAGTATACTATAGAATTGCCACTGCCTTCTTAGGAAAGTCCAATTTTGAACTGTACCTTATTGATAAAACACTCCAACATGAAATGGACAGCCAACCCCTTGTCTTTACTTATTCTAAGCTTGATACCCAAAAGATTTTCTTATTATTTCTTGAGCCCATAATAGTGCATTTTTTAAAGCTGCATCATGTTTGTGTTTTACAGAGGAAAAAATAGAGCTGCAAATTGACCCTCTCTTTTCTTCCTTTTTACATCAGTCCCAGCAGGACATGCTCAGAAAATTTCTCCATGCTTATAAAAATGGGAAAAAAGGAAGGGGATAATATTTTTTTTGTGTGGCCACATACTGGGACCCATGTGAATGCACAAAAAATATGAAGTAATTTTTGTGTAATCTGGGGCCCTTTATTAAAGTTAAAGTTCCCATTTAACTTTAGCACTTTTATGGTTAATATAAACTCTCTGTACTTGTGTAAGTGTAGTGTGCTCATGTATCAGCAATTAAAAAAAAAACATTTTTTATTATTATATTGGGTTGGTACCATCAAAGGTTCATCTTTTGCATCTTTAGTATGTATCTGGCATCAAGGATGCTGCAGGAGAGGGGATTCTAATTTTACTGTTATTGCTACGGCAAAATATTTGTATACAACAACTAGCCCTAAATAAAAATTTGGTGTAACTTGTACAATGTGCTTTTATTGTAAATAGAAATTATTGAAACTTAATGTATAAATATTATAATGATAGAATTTTTTAAAACTAAATTCTATTCATGCTTCCAACATTTTGGATGAAATGAAATAACCAAACCAGAAATAAAAATGATATAAATATCTCATCAGACTTTATTATAAAAATAACAGAAATGATCAAACCACAGATATTTTAGATTAAAACATTTCTATTGTGCATTGGACTTGTAATATATCTTACAATCGTGTTTAATCATTACTAGTATTGTCCTTGTATTGTCTTCCCTTTTGGTATCCCTTGGGTTAAATTGACCCGGGACAAATTTGGGGTTTTAAAAACAATTCTGAAATAAAATTTTACTTCATAAACTATTAACATACATTGTCTTTATCTCAATTTCAAACAATAGAAAGAGCATGCATGTTTAATCATTGCAATCTGTCTCTACTAGAACACAATTAACAATGGAAGTGTGTGTGTGTGTTTTTTGTCATAAGGTTATAAGTGAGGTTAAAAATCCACTATACTCAAGACGTGTGTGTCATAATTTATGCTTATCCTGAAAAAAGTGAAGTCACTAGCCTCAGTGTGGCAAGAGAAGCTGGGGTCCTAGACACATGTCTGCTTTTGGATGTGTGGTGTCACCAGTGCCTTGCCTAGCTCGCCGTCTTCTTTGGAGTTTCCTTTGGTTACAGTCTGGGTTGATTGCCACCCACATTGTAAATGCATTATAGGCTGGGAGCCAGCATGTTGTAAGATTGAGTGCCCACCATAGCGTTCTTTTTTGTCAGTTGTAGCAGGCCAGCAGCTTGTCTAGGCTATCTACCTCTCCATTGGTGGCATTGTAGTCAAGTATGACTTCTGGCTTGCAGTCATTTTGGCTACTTATTGTTCCATTTCTGTGTAGAGTGCAGTACATGAACAATACATTTTCCGCCCTTTTTTGTTATGTACAGTAAATTACCAGGGTGTCAGGGATAACCTCTAGAGGGCGCCAAAGCGCCCTGTGGTTTTTGTGTGTAGTTCTTTTTTAGTTTTTTGTACTTCATTTCCCGGTTTTCAACTCGGTCAGGTCACGTGGGCGCGCACCTGATCCGAGTTGATAATTAGTTTCATTATATAAGTTGTGTTTGAGTTCTAGGTCTTGTCTTGCATTTGTTACAATAAGTTTAAAGTAAATGTCTCGTCTGTTCTATACGTGTTTTAGTTTCGTTTTCAATTAAAGTAGATTTGTTTCATTTATTTCCCTGTTTTGTGTTCATGTTTATAAATAAAATATATCGTTTCCCTGAACCAACTGGATCCTCCGCGTTTATGCCTCGCACAACCCCGGACCGTGACACAGGGCATTATTGGCCATAGACATAAATGTTATCGAAAAGTTTGTTTGTTTCTGCATATGTTTAACATATTTTAGATGAACTCTATAAATAAAATCTAACTCTATGTTTGTAGTTAATATGAAAATATGCGGTATACTCAGGTTGTAAAGGGAATGAGAATAGACAAATTGATTAAATATTGCAGAATCACACCTTTCCACAATTCATAATATGTATTCATTTGAACACAGCCACATTATCCACAACTGTACCACTGTTCTATAATAACTGTCACAAAAATATTGTTTTGAAAATCCATATTTCCTATATTCATATATGTCTATACTGTATATAGGAATATTAGGTCTTATGTTTAAAATTGCACTATGATCTCTTAAATATTGGCCATAGTCAATACAAATTCAGGAGTGTAGTACAAGAAGAAATCCATAATTTTGGTAGATTAGGACTTCCCAAGTGGGATAATTATGTATTAAAAATGGGTGAAAGAGATTACATGATAAATTTGCTACACACCAAAACTATTCATTATTATAATAATAGTTCTCAGTGTGATATGTGTTTAATATGGTCTCACATTATTATCTCTGGTTTGCTGCCATTCAGTGAGGACTGTGTGAGCTTAAGAAGCTGAAAGATTTGTAACCATGCTGAAGCACTTAAACTCACATGCAAACTTGCTTGAGGGAAACTTGAGCATCTAATAATAAAGGTTACATTTAGAGTCAGGTTGTTGAAGAAGTTGGAACTTCATGCCAATGTCATAGTTCTTAAAAGTCAGTGTCAAGAGCCCACTTAACTACTGTTAGGACCTTACTTACTAATGTGGAAATGGTGCTATGCAAATGCCAAATGAATTGTTTCTCTCTATTCACAAACAGGACTAAAATAAAGCGCTATAAAAATTTTTTTTTTTTTAAAAACTGTTAACAACTCCCTAGTGCATACTCTGACGGTACAACTGATCAGAGTGAAACTGCTAAGGCACAATATCCCACCTCAGTACGTTTTCGTGCACAGTTGGCCTATTTGTTAGGACTGTCATCCTAGAGCTTAATTAATAATCTACAGTAAATGCACACTTCTTTAACTAATTTAAACAAGAGTTAAATAACAAGAGACCAAAACACAGAACAACATAAAAGAAAAAGGGAGGCAAAAGAATAAGTTACTCAAGATGAGTCTTTCACCAGTTACATCTTTAATTGCCATAAGTTAAAATTAATAGTTGCGGCAGAACCTTTGGGCCTATCAGATTAAAATGTTAGCAGAATTGAATTAATTTCTCTGTATAAAGTCTGCTTCTTCATGGTAGTCAATGTAAAAATAGGAGTTTGTAATATCTATTTTATGGTATTTGAGTCCTTTAATGTGAAATTAATAAATAAAAACACTGAGAAAATATATTACATCACATAACATTAAAAATTGCAAGTGGACTTGGTGTTTTTCCAGTGCTCAGCTATCAAGTTTTGCAAGGTCTGTTACCATGATAGTTTCAGATTTTTATTCTTGGCTAATGGGCTTAGACCTCAATGAGGTCTTCTGCCGCTGTGGTTCATCCACCTCAAGGGTTGATGTGTTGTGCATTTAGAGATTTTTATGTTCACCATGGTTGTAAAGAATTATTGTAGACTTCCTTGCTATAACCAATCAAATATTCTCCTTAGATCTATCTTAAACAAGGTTATCGTTAACAGCTTGTCTTGTCATAAATCTGCGTTATACTGTATAAATATATTAAATCCCTATTTAATAGGAATTAAGATTTTACAAGAGATATAAGGCAAGATATAGATCTCATACAAATAAAACTTTGTATATACTTGCATGTAATTAGATTTGTTCCTAATTATTACATTGGTCATTCAACTTATATTGAGTTCATTTTATGGGATAGATTGTAAACATTATTTAGAACCACTGGTGAGTATTTATCCTATATGTTTTATCATGTATTTGATCTTAAGAAATATTTATAAAAACAATGACAAGCACAACAAGCATAATAATGCATTTTATGTGAATCAACAATGTAAGATAAATATGTGCATAATGTGGCATTCATACAGTAAATGTTTGTAATATCAAATGCAACAGTGATATCAAACAGATTAAACTCAACATAAGAAGTATGAAAACTAGAAATCAGTAGAAAGTAGCTGTACAGCTAAAGTAACTAAAATATTTGAGTGTGAAAACACTATTTTAGCCTTGTTACTTCATTACAGGCAATATAGTTTTGGCCAATTCTACTTTGGAGCCAGCAGGAATCATGTAATCAGATCCCTTCATTTAGCTAAGTACAGCAATTAGGCTAATAACTTACACATTCTTTTCGTCCACATGTTACTGAAAATTTTTTTGTCCATGTGAGATTCAGCATCAGAGCACTAACATAAGCAATTGTAATTATCTGCATGCACAAAATTACAAAAAGAGTGGGACAGAACCAATTTTATTATTTATCCAGTATAACTGAAATGAACAAGGTTATACTAGTTAGGGCCCAAACACATGTTTTAATAGTGCGGATGTCATAATTTGCAAAGGCCCTCTTGTTCTTGTAAGGATTAATCGGACCCAAGTACTATGACAGCACATGATGAAATGACTATGGCGTCATCGCTCTGATAATGCTGTTTTAATAGTGCTCATGAAAGTTATGAAAGGACCCTCTTGTTCTTCTAAGATTTTATGTTTTATTTTTAATATTTCGGGACCTTTTGGGGGACTTGACATGCACAAACACTCATGAAAACCGGCACACATGTTTGTATTTGCTGCCATTAGGATGTCTATGAGCCTGAGCTCTGAGCAGAGGATTTCGCTGCATAGCTCATACACACTTGCACATATACAGTACATGTCAAATTCGGTAACTTTCATTGAGCTGAGCAATTTTCACCATGCATATCATGGGCTCAACTCAACAGGAGGTCAGTTATTTTGAGTCATTTGCTAAATGCACATTTATTACATCAGCACTATTAAATATACACACCACACATCCTACACACACACACACACAGTCACAATCTGAACACTCAATCTGTTAATGCTCCTCGCTCACTCCGTAGGCACACTAGGTGTGGGGTCTGTAGATCGCGGTCTTGTATGGTCTGGTCTATACTAGCAGAGAGAGAGCAGAGCGGAGCAGAGTTGTGCGGTGGACACAGAAAACGGTATAACTCCCCCTAGGGACTTTAGAGAAAGCCAAACTGAAAGCAGTCATTTGATCGCCGCGTGGAAGACAGCCAGACCAACGCTGCACGAGTTCCTGTGGCACTCGTACTTCCGCACAGAGCCAGCCTTCGGGATCCTGCTGCCGAAGAGGAAAAAAGCTATCCACGTTAAGGCCCCCGTATCTAGCCGGGAAACCCACTTGCTTGTTCCTATCTGGGAGGGGGGCGGCTGGCCAGGTCAGCGGTAATAAGAGTACCCATGGAGCAAACAGAAACTGCTGCAAATATGGGCCCACTCTGCCCACCGCCATCGCTTGCCAGCCTGTGTAACCTTGGATTGCGAGTAACGCAGTTTGCGAGTGTCCCGCAACACAAACAAAGATTGTTAATAAATTTTGACTTGGTTTACAAATACCCAGTATCATGTATCAAGCATGCGCTTCTTGTTTTAACGCCGAGCGTCACGTCATCACAATTGCGCCAATGGTTTTTCTCTCTTTTGCACTGCAGAATTGTGGGTAATCATCTCCCCTGCTCGTTCTTAGATGTATAATCAACATCCGTGCATGCGTGTACTGTTTACTATAACACTGACCATGTGTGTGTGTGTAAAACATATTTTATTTTGTATCTGTATGCGTGTGTACAGCGCACGTGTACTATTTCTTATAACACACCTGTGTGCGCGTGTAAAGCAAAAGCAAGTGTCATTAGAGAGTTTGACAGATCCATTTTCTCTCTTTGTGCGTCAGCCAGCACTTTGTGTGTGCGCGCACGTCATTGGACACGTGCACCTTCACACACACCACTCCTCCTCGCGCCTTCACACACACACACACACACACACACACACACACACACACACACACACACACACACACACACACTCTCTGCTCTACACAGAAACACTGCTCTGTTGTGATTCCTTTCAAAGGTAAAATGCAGGTTAATTTGTTTTATTTTTACTTTACAGCAGTGATTCCAATAATCTGCGCTCATTCGAGTGTCAGAGAGGTTTCTTGTCTATTTTCCAGATAAAACAGTGTTTCCTTTAATGTGTGTATGCTGTGTGTGTGAAACTCAAATAAGAGTGGAGGAAGAGTTACTGTGTAAGACGAGAAGAGGGAGAGAGGAGGAGCTCATCCCTCCTCTCTTCTTACTTTAGCTTCACACACATACTGTACACAAACACACATACACAGCGCCTGCGCACACAAGGAGAATCACTATCTATCGGGATTTATGCTTTACTTTATTTTTTAAAGGTAAAGTGCATTTTATTTTTACTATATGTTTTGTATTCATTATTTTTATGTATTTATTGTTTTGGGGCTGTGGAAAGAATAATTTGTGTTTCCATTATTTCTTATGGTACAATTCGATTTGGTTTGTAATGGCACATGTAAAGACAAAGGCTCCAAAGACTAGAGTTTGTCTTTTTGGAGCTTTTTTTAAAAAAAAATTTTTTAAGAACTTAACAATGAAAATCTGAGAGTTTGGGCCGTGGGTGTCATTCAGGGCCTTCACAAGAGATTTTGGTGCATAGCTCATAAACACTTGGCTCATTTGTATTATGTAACATCATGTGTATTATGCATCTGGAAGTTCAATATAACAGAAGTTATTTAAATTAACATGAGAGCTCAGGAGCAGCATGTGTATCTCCAAACCATCATGAAGCAGAATCCAGCTGGAGCTGGTCCTTCTCTGAATGTCTCAGGATCCTCGCAGGATTGGCCTCTGTGTACTGAACCTGGCACAATCTCTAGATGCCTCGGGATGGGTAGAAAGATAAAGATAGCAGGTGGAAAGAATTAACGAACAAAATTACATGTATAGGATGAATTATGTATGCCAAATTAAAGAGAAAAAGTGTCTTGAGTCTACTTTTAAACTGGGAAACTGTGTCTGAGCCCCGAACATTGTCAGGAAGGCTATTCCAAAGTTTAGGAGCTAAGTATGAAAACGCTCTACCCCTTTTGTAGATTTTGATATTCTGGGAACTACCAGAAAACCGGAGTTTTGTGATCTAAAGGAGCATGATGGATTATAACATGTCAGAAGACTGGCTAGATATGAGGGACCATTTAAACCATTTGGAGCCTTGTACATAAGTATTGCTAGTTTGTAATTAATTCTAAATTAAATCTGAATAGGTCTAGATAATATTGGGGTTATATGATCATATTTACTTGATCTGGTGAGAACCCTGGCGGCTGCATTTTGGACTAACTGTAGCTTGTTTAATGAGGATGCAGGACAACCACCTAGTAATGCATTACAACAGTTCAGTCTGGAGGTCATGAATGCATGAAATAGCTTTTCGGCATCAGATACAGATCAAATGTTTCTAAGCTTGGCAATATTTCTAAGATGGAAGAAGGCTGTTTTTGTAATATAAGAAATATGATTACTGTCTAATATTTCGCCCAGATCTTTCACTGTCAAGCTGGAAGTAATAGTACATCCTTCTAAACGCAAGCTGAATTGTGAGAGCTGGTGTGTACTGTTTTTTTGGGCCAATACGTAATATCTCTGTCTTATCTGAATTTAGTAAAAGAAAATTATCGGTCATTCAATCTTTTATATCTTTGACACACTCAGTTATTTTGGGTATTTCGCCTGGTTTTGTTGAGATGTATACCTGGGTATCATCAGCATAACAATGGAAACTATTCCCATGTCTTCTAATGTTGTTACTCAAGGGAAGCATGTATATGGAGAACAGCAGAGGTCCAAAAACCGACCCTTGTGGGACCCCATATTTCACTGGCATTACACTGGATAGTTCTCCATTTAGATCTACAAAATGTTATCGATCAGACAGGTAGGATCTAAACCATTTCAATGCCTGTCCCTGAATACCTATGTGATTTTGTAAGTGGTCTATGAGTATTTTATGATCTATAGTGCCGAATGCAGCACTAAGATCAAGTAAGACCAATATTTGAGCTGATACTACCTTGTCTAATATTTTTGAAGAACCTAAACCTCGTCAAGATGTAAAGCCGGCTCAAGCCTCTGTCTTGGTGGACCACACTTATCTTGTTGGACCCCCATGCTTGGATTTTTGCTTGGTCTTCTGACCGGAATGCCATTAAGTAGGATCTTTCAGAGAGTTTATCGATAGGGTAGCAGTGGACCTCTTTAGTAGGGATGGAATTATCAATACAGATCACAGGGTACTCAAAAACACAGCATGTAAATGTCTAACCTTATTGTTCAAATAGGACATTCCAGTCAGTGGCTTCTAGTTAACCACACAGTGATTCAAAGACCTCATTAACCCATTTCCTCATGGTACTCACTATGCTTGGTTGCTACTGAACAGGCTTGTATGATGTGTTAGCGGGTCTGACCTGCCTAATGGGGGATGGCAGTAGCATTGTAGGTAGGTTTAACATTATAGTTAAGCAAGTCTTATTTTCTCTCATTTTGTATTTGACAAACTGATAGAAAGTGAGAAGTATGGAAGAGAAGGAGAGACATGGTTAAGCCCACCTGCAATAATGATGAAGGCACCACTATTACAGGTGAGGTGTATTTAACATATGTCCAGGTTTGCACCACCTAGTATTTTGTAATACCAGAAATCTAAAAAAAAAAAAAAAAAAGTTTTTTACTTTATAATGTGAATATCTGAATATTACATAAGCATATCCTCCTTATACTGTTTGACTCCATTTTTTTTTCAAATTTGAGTAAACAGTCTATTTTGTTGTCAAAACATTTTTGATGTTAGAGTCATAATTGTGTACAAAAGTGCACAATACGTTCATCTAAATAATGTTCATCTAAAAAAAAAAAGAAATATGGTAGGTCTTTGCCTAGCACATGCTTTGTTGTTTCTATTGAACCATTCATTAAAAATCAAATAATATTTTAAATGTCTTGTACAGTTTTATATATTTAAATATATCTATCAGATTAAAATTCATATTACCAGATTTATCCACTGTCATTCGTAAAAAAAAAAAAAAAATCCATCTACTTAAGAATCACAAAACACTGTATTACATAGATACCTTCATTTAATGAGGTTCTTTTTTTGTCCCTTTTGTTCATGTGCATGACAGTTTTTTTTATCACAGTTGTCTCAATCATGTCTCCGTTGTGACTTTGTTCCTCTGGTGTCAGTTGTATATTTCAAGCTTAAGGATTTCCATGTGTACAGTAACTCTTGCTTGCTTCATACCAATATTTACTCCTACATTTTCTCAAGGTGTTTTACAGATATGCTTTCTCCGTTTACTCTTTAAGATCTCCTTTTACAACAGCCATATTTGAGGTTTCAGTGGCAGGGACACAAAAGCAGTGTGTGGCCTAAAGAGCTAGGCAGACTTTTTGTGAAACACAAGAAAAGCTTCTCTCAGTTAAGATTCCTGTTTTGAATCAGTAAAATCTACAGAATGGAATTAGGATTGCAGGCGGCATACAGTCACAATTATTAGGTGTTACAGTACTTATCTTCTTGTGGGCTGGTGTTGTTTTTAAGGGGGATTTTTTTTTTATTTTGGAAGCTGTTGAAACTATATCTTTATTGTAATTGTCAAACTTTGAACCAATTTGCATTCCTCTTGTGTGTGTTTATATACTTTAGTTGGAGCACTTTCCACAAGGAGTTGAAAAACTTTGAGATGCTGGCTTATTGTTGCATAATCCTATAAATGCTGCCAATTTGTCTGCTGCACATTCATGCCGTAAATCTCCTGTTATGCTAGATTTAAATGTGATGACTGGTGAGACCACTGAAGTGCGCTAAACTGATTTAAATGGTTATTTCATATTCATGGAACCAGTTTCAGATGAGGTTATTATGCTCAAAGTCATAAAATGGTCATGCTGTGGCCAAAATGGTATGCACATGGTCAGCAGTAATACTCAAACTACAGATACACTTCCTGGAGAAAGGGTGGGTGCAATGGAGCAGCACTTTTCCTGGGCAAAATGCTAAAAATGGCTTATTTATAGCTCATTCGGATACAAAGATATGAGTCCGTATACCGGCTGAGGTTTGGGGAAGTGTGTGTGTGTGTGTGTGTGTGTGTGTGTGTGTGTGTGTGTGTGTGTGTGTGTGTAAGGGTGTGGCTTGTGCCGCAACTGCCCTCACCCATCACAGCAAATTCACTGACATGGAGATTGTGACAAACTTTCACTTTAAGGCCAAAGGCATTCCTGAGGTTCTTTTTTTCTCAAAAGTGTTTCATTTGTTTCATCATAAAGCGCCTCAACACCACATCATAAATCCTAAACCATTCGACCAATCTTTATAATTTACAGGCAAATTCCTAGGAAATAATTTTCAATCAATTTCTTTAATGTGAACATTAACTGAAGCTTTATCTACACAGTTGTTTGCATTGTTTCTGCAGGTATTGCTAATGCACTGGCCAGTACATACAGTATATAGCTGCACATTAAGCAGCCAATCCCCTTTTAATGCTTCTTCTTTTAAAAATAAAACTTATTACGAAATTAGAAATTATCCAAAAGCAATCAAGCTATATTACACTTGGGTAATTCAACCTATCATATTAGAAAATTTATCATTTATATTTTCATACATACAATTTGCATTCCCTAATTACATTTATAATAATTGAACCTGGAAAAAGGCTACTTTTACTATTTATGTCTGTCTTTGTTTATTCATTTTGGTTGGCTTAATTAAAACAAACTTAAAGGAGACTAATGGATATTTAATGTATGTAAATAAAGGTAAGGTTTTGTTTGTACATTGGTCAGACCTTGCTATTTTAATGATATCTTTACATACATCATGCATTGGAGGACCTGGTCTTTCCAACCAGATTCTGTCACAGCATCATGCAAAACTAGATGGACAAACTTTTAATGAAACATTGTCAGTTCTTAGGTATTTGCCTGCCTTTTCCCCTTGAGTTTATGCAGCTAAAAGCTATATACACTACAACAGCTGTATCAATGCATAGTACAGGTATGGTGATGATTAGCAGCACTTGGCTGCAGCTTACCTTCTTGAACCCTGTGGAAGCAATAAGTGGGTACTTAGTATTGCCTGCATGTTATTATTATTATATTTTTTTTCCTTTTTTGATAAATAAGTAATGACTCTGTGACATAAGATGTGTTTTTCTTTTTTGTCCGAGGTTGCATTTGCCTAAGACTAAGACCCCCTACGATCAGATGATTTTTATAAAATTTTTGCACAAAAACATGTAGAATTAAAATAGATGGTTCATGACTGGGCACATGACTGTAGTTAATAGGCTTTGTACTAATTAGTCAGTGGAATAGCTCATGTCAAGTGTTAAATGATTATTTAAGCAAGAAGGATGGATAAATACACTGTGCATTTATTATAAGTATCATTACTTTATAAAATGGACCCTGGAGGAATATGCTCTCTGTTTTCAGTGAAATACTAAAATAGCTGATACGAACACAGCAAAATAAAAATCAAACAAACAAACAAACAAACAAACAAATAAATATA
>QMIH01000105.1:831866-851133 GCA_003987875.1 Clarias batrachus
CACACACACACACACCCCGCCCCCTATTACAGGTGGAAAAACTTGTGCAACGATTTATCTTGGTCTAATTTTTTTACATCACAAAAGCCTGGCATTTTAACAGGGGTGTGTAGACGTTTTATAACCAGTGTATATCAGAGTTCGATAATCTTATCTATAAAAGGCTTGTGTGGATGATTTTATTAGAGCCATGTCATGATTATGTCATGGTATTCTCTCGAGGCAAAGCAATAAAACCTTGGGGGCAGCAGCTACTGTAACAAAAATACCATCTTGCTGTGTTGCTGGGTTCCAGAATAAAAGTTCTGGTTCTAATGTTTGGTTCTAACAGTTTTAATTACGTTTTATCGCATACAAACTTTAATTTCTGGAAAACCACAATCTTTGATTACATGCAATAAGGATTGGACGGAGGTGATCATATCAGGTAATGTCAAATAGAGTACCGTCGGTTATTGGCATGAATATGTGTATAAAATGTTGTAATGCCATCTAACAGGAATCAGAAATTAGAAGGAATAACCTTAGTTGATTCTTCTTGCATGTTGTAATGATAATTCCTTAATTATTTTACTTTATTTTGCGTAATAATAAGAGTGGGTATTTATTGGGTAATCATAATTAATGCCTTAATTCATTTATGTAGATAACAGTCACTATCTAAAGAAGCCATGCAAGAAAGATTTGTTTAAAAGTAAACTGAATGTGTATAGATCTTAATTTTATACATTAATTTATAGATTAATTTATAGATTAGATTTTAGATGCCTAAAACGAAGAATGCCATGAATCGGACTGTACAAGCCATGAGACGTTAAGATTTAACAGATGAGTTGTAGTTTCACAGACACAGTTATTTTACATAGACAGTAGCATCATATCCTTTAACTATTAGTGAGCAGAACACTCATTGTTACATTTGAATAATCGTATGTGTGCATGGTTTGTATTAGGCAAAGTAGTCGCAATACAACTAAGCAACTAATACACTCATATGCACATTCTAAAAAAAAGTCCAATACTATCTATTGAATTTTGGAATTAACTCAAGTTTTTTTACGTGTTACCCTTAGAGCGAATGAAGGTGTGTGATTTTCTTATGATATTGATGAAATTAGCATATCTTGCAAACAGTGAGCCTACAAAGCCTACATCTTACTTTAAGCTTGGCCTGTGAAAACCCCATTAAAATTTGTTCGGTAGTAAATTTGTTAAAAAATTCCAAAAACCCATCTTAATGTGTTCTATTACTCATCTACTCATCTAATGTGTTCTATTACATCTCTCCTAATTTTTTTTTTTTTTCCGCAAATATCTTTAATGTACAGACATGGCAATGTTACAGTTTATATCTAATGTAATTATTTATGTACGGTTTAGTTCAAAATGTTTCATAGATGATCGCTTCAATACATCACAGCACATCCACACATATTTCTTTTGAGTGATCACCATTACCCTTTGATGAAACACCCTGAGATATGTTATAACAGCTATAAACAGTTATTCTATTTCCAGCCTCTCCTGAACTAGAAAACTATTCTTGTATTAATAAGACAAAAGAAAAATCAATGCATTTATGATTGGATGTACTGTATCTACTAGTACTTGAATTCTCTTTATAATTTTTTTTTATTGTCAACTGCAAAGGAGAATGATGCATCTTTAGTTATATTGTGTCTGCTTTGCCTAATGCAAACCATGCACACATACGATTATACAAATGTAACATAATGAGCATTCTGCTGCTGTAGTCCCATGCCATTAACATAAATTGGGACTTTGCAAGCTCAAACACACTTCATTAAAATGATTAATGATAATAGGATAGAGAGGTGGAAATTGTGAGTAACTATCACACAGAGCCACTGGTGCATGCACAATTCAGGGGATTTTAAGAAACAAGTAAGAAGTTTGAATTAAATTTGTAGTAAAAAGGGCAAAGACCCGCTTCCAAGATTCTACTAATGTCTTAACTCTTTGGTCTCTTTGATCTAAATAAAATACATGTTTCTGGCTTGAGCTCAGCTTGTGTTGAAATTCTGCATTAGTTCTCACAGTACATATCCGCAAATGTGTTTTATCGACAAACTCTCCTACGTTAATTACATGCTTTGTCTTATATGTGTACTAGTAGTTAAAAAATTATAAATAAAAGAATAATTAATGATCTATACAATACGTCTGCAACACTCTCTCGTGCCTTTTGGGATGATGCTAGACAGTGTATATTTGTTAATCAATCCAATGGTAATAAGATTGTCATGCCTTTCATGAAAATAACATGAGAGTAATATGGGGAAAAATATATATATATATATATANTTTAATCAAATCAGTTATTTAAACAGGAGTAGTTAATTCTATTTCTCACTCTAGGTGTGGGTAGCCCATTAAATAACTTAATATTAAGGGATAACTTAATATTGAGGAATTGGAATGGCTATTTTTAGCTTTTCCTGGACATTAGCACAATCAGTGTGCAAAACATGCCATTTGACATGTATTCATTTGTATATATGTTTACTACCAACAGCAAATGTTTTAATTTGATTGGTCAGAAGCTATACATCATTTCATTATTTTTTGCAGTTTGCAGCTTTTGTAGTACACTATTTCTGTATTAGAATTACAGTATAGCCTGTATTCAGTATTACAGTATTTCCCAGCACAGGAAAGGTAGAGAGAGAGAGAGAGAGAGAGAGAGAGAGAGAGAGAGAGAGAAATTCATTAATAAATTGAACACTGTACTGTAACCGTTGGCAAATTGTTGTGGTATTAGTAACTATTTTTATTTAACCATTCAGCTTGTCATGTATTACCTTACATGAATAAGACTTGTAAGTTCAAAGCCAAAATCCCACCCCACATACTTATATAATAGTAGATTGATTCAGCATTTTGTTACATTTTCAGATAAAAATTTTAATCTACTGTCTGTTTTATAAAATTTAATTGAAAAAGACTAAGTAAATTGAATAAAGACTAATTATTTTCCAACACAGGGATTCATGGTCCAAATATGCCTAATGGTGAATAAACTATGCCTATTGGCAAAGACAAATTTACAAGATCTTTTCTTGTCTTTTTCCTCCTTTATATTTAATTCTGCCCCGATTTAATCCTTGGTTTCTGTTTCCTGAAATATTCCATAGACGAGAAATATAAAAAAATATATATTCACAGTATAAATATTAAATAAATAAATTATTGTATCAATATAACAACTCTCATGTATTAGACTTTAGATTGAAATCTTCAGTGAGGAATTAAGCTTTGAATTTAAGTATGTCACATTGTCTTAACATACAGGTGATTGCTGGTTCGTAGAACACGAGTCATTCAAGCCCCAGGGTTGAACTTGCCATATAAACATGTGGGAGGACTCAAACTCTTAATTTTCAATGGGAAATGCAGTTGCTAAAAGACCCTGCAAAAATGATTACCTTATGAATCCCAACATCAAACCCAGCTCCTACATCTTTTATTACGATAATTGTGACTGACAACAATGTTTTACCATGACCCAGGTAGCAGTCTGCTTCTAAATCATCTTGCACAGCTGTTGATTGTGTGGCGGTTGAGGGGTGCTTTCAGTCCAGAGAGCTTATTTGAATTTTCAATGGTGACAAGGGCTTGATAAATATTTCAGGGTTTAGGAATATGAATTCATGGGTACCAACAGCTGTCAATTAAGTGTCTGCTTTAATGGAAGCAAAATTATTGCATGGAAAATGCATTCTTTTTAAAACAAACTTCAGCATTTCAGCATTTTATACAAATTTATGATGTTACAAAAGTTATGATATATATTTACTGAGCATGAAAGCTTTGACCTGGGAGTTTAGCAAAGATTAAATGCTATGTTGTTAATTTTACACAGTATTAGTATAATATTAACTTATTATTGAAATGTAATGTGTCATTTTGATATACTGTAGACATAGTATTATCCAACTCATTACAATATTATTATACGTAATACAGTGCATTATTATAACTATATTTGTAACAATAATAATTGTGATTCACTGCTTACAGCCATACCACCTAGAAAAAGCCTAATGTCTTCTGATTCTGGAACCTAACTGTCACGGTTACTGCTTGCCGGACGAAAGAGAGGCATGATAGCAGAGGTGAAGGGATCAAAAGGATATTAATGATAACACAAAACAGGGAACAAAAGGAACAGAACATGAACTTAAACCAGGATAAACTATAAACATGACAAACTAACTAGACTAGACATTACAAACAGACAGAGACAGACAGGCTAGGAGACAGACAAAGGCCAGGACATCACGGAGCCAGGAAGAACTCAGAGTCAAACAACATACCAGAACAAGCAGTAAACCTAGACGAACAGATGCAAGACAAAGACTACACAGAACTCATTTATAACCACACTAATTAGCAACCTCAGTTCAGGTGAGCGCCACATCACCTGACCGAAGTGCATTCTGGGGATTAGAGTCCTTCACAGAAAAGAACACAAAGAACACAGAAAAAACAAAGGAAGTCTCTGGGCGTTTTGGCGCCCTCTAGGGGTAATCCCTCACATTAACCAGGCTTGGGCTATCTGAGAATATCTTGCTTGGGGGCAGTGGTGGGTCACTGCTCTGGCTTAAGGCTTAAGGCTCTGGATCAGGGGTTTGAGGTCCTTAACCATTCCTGCTTCAGGGTTATCATATCATTGCTGACCCTATACTTGTTTTCAAGCTTCCATAAAGAATTTCTCTGTGCTGTAATATACTGTATATGTGATGAATAAAGTTTTTTTTTTTCTTTCTTCTTTGCACTATTCTAATATAGTATGCTGTAATGGGTTCGACTCAAAGTGGCACAGGCGGCACCATGAAACAGACACGAGGCGAGATCTTAGGGGAAAAGGGTTATTTATTTGGAATAAATAAGGGGAAGGAAAGGGTTAAACGAGGGAGGACGGAAAGAAAGGGATGGAAAGAAGTGTGCACGTGCATGGTCCGAGGCAGTGCCCAGCTGGCATGCGGGCACGCGGCTGGCGGCGGTGGGCGCAGTGGCAGAACGGAGCACGCGAGGCAGCGCTCCCTGGACGGTTCCTCCCCCCTATCGATGGCCGGCCTGGCCCCTCCCAGCTCTCTTTGGGCGCGGCCTCAGGCGGGAGTCTCGCTCGGACGTCCTTCGGCTGGGCAGCTTTCCTGGCTGGGATCGGCAGCTTTAAAGCTGTCCTCCTCGCGGCCTTTTCCTATTTGGCGGCGAGGACGCGGGAGCGAAGGGTGCCGTGGGAGCTCGCGCAGCTTTTTCCCCCGCTGTCCTCAGCGCGGAGATCAAAGGGCGGAAGTCCAATGTCCTTTTTCAAAGTCTCTGGGGCACGTTCCATTTCCCCACTCGCGTGCCACTCTCGAGCTGCACCACGTTACGCTCTTCTCGGATTAAACTCCGCGCCTTGCTTTTATAATGCGGAGCAAGCCCGAGATCCTATTAACGTTAATCAATGCCAGCCGGCCCGCATAGGCCGCCCCGTCCCTTCGCACACCTGCAGAAGGGGTGCCGCCTACTTAGGGAGCCTACGAAGTGAGCGAGGGGTGATAATAGATTTGGGCGCACGCCCATCACAGGCGCACGCCGTGACATATGCCAAAAGTCTAAATGGCTTCGGTGTCATTATGCAGTTTCATTGATTGAGTGGAAGGTATTGAAATAATATGTTGAAAAAATGGGATGTTACTAGAAATAACACAATATTCACTTAAATAGAAAAAATATTATGATTAGACATTAAGTAAAAATATAAACTAATATAGAACATAATTTTTACAGTTTGCAGTTCAGCAAACATACATAGAATACAGACTTTTAAAAAGAGAAATAGCCACAATTCCTATGCTAAATATTGTCTGCTTTCCTGGACATTTTCTATTTCATTTGGTAAGTTGTATGTAAGAATGTATCATTCTTCCATAAAAAAGAGCTTTGATCCATTTGTACGCCTCTCCAACCTCCTGCCAGACCCATTAACTCCTTAATCCTTTTGTTCATGGTTTTTCCCTTAGCGAGTGATTGATCGTGGGTGATGCATTCCTGCTGTGAGTCTTTGAAAGATCACTTACATAAAGGACTCCAAAAAAAAAAGTAAAAAAAAAAAAAAAAAATCAGGGGTTCAAATTCATTTGCACATGGCTTTATTACAATTAGTTACACAATGCTGGGCCACTACTGACTTTGCCAGTGACAAGGTAGAAAGTGTTTGTGGGCTCCTTTTAGAACACCCACTTCATCATTACATTAGCAGCCATTAACAAAGTCACTCCATTAATGTACACGTCAAAAATGAGATGCAAAAATAAGATGAATTGTTGATTGACCATGGGCTATATTATGTTTGCTAAGTAAGGAAACTCATGCAATATAAGACCACAACTTGAAGCCTTGACTGTGTATTAAATCCAAATATTTTAGACTGCATACTTGTTTGGAGACTCAGTAAAGAGTTTAGGTTTTTTTTATTTAGGATTTTACTGTAATGTGGTATTATACCTATATATGGAATATTTATACTGAAATTCTCAGAGACCTCAGGGGAGAAGTCATTTACATGTATAGGCAATGAATAAATGTGCATAGTAAATGCAAATTGGTGTTGGAGATGGTTAATTGTTAATGCTAGAATAATTGATTAATTATTCCTGTCTCGATTCCCGTCTCTGTGCATGGAGTTTGCATGTTCTCCCCGTGCTTGGTGGGTACTCCGGTTTCCTCCCACAGTCCAAAGACATGTAGGTCAGGCTAATTGACATTCCCAAATTGGCCATTGTGTGTGAATGAGTGAGTGTATGTGTGTGTGTGGCACCCTGTCCAGGGTGTACCCTGCCATGTGCCCCAAGTCTCCTGGGATAGGCTCCAGACCCCCCGTGACCCTGAATACAGGATTAAGCGGTATAGATGATGTGTGAGTGAGTGTAATTGAAAAAGAGTTGTTGGGATTGAATCAAGGGTACACTAAGTTTATTTTGTGTCATGAAATTGTCCTTGACAAATTCCATGCATTGATAGACAAAGCCTTTTCCAATAGAACTACATAGATTCAAGGTTACAAATGATGAAAGAAAATGTAGAAGCTTGGGAAAAAGAATATACTGAGGTCATTGACCAGGTATACTGTAATAAAGACCAATATAATATTTATACTTTAGTTTTCCTACTAAAATAGTATAAAGATTATTTGCTTTGACATTGCTGGCATACTAGGTTTCAATTTCTCGGTATTTGGTACATGAACATGAATTTAGTAATTGTGCAAATCTTCAGGCCATAAATTAAATTTAGTATATCTTACTTTAGTAAGTTTAATTTAGTTGAACTTTAGTTTAGATATATCTACATGTGCAGATTGTGTGAACAATATAGGTGTCACAGCCCACTTTGTACAAATCCACTTTAACAATAAACATACCTATACATTCATAAATATCATTCTAAAAAGAATTTAACTGAGATTTTGTTCCTGCTTATTATAACAATTTATTGAGATTCCCTTCTTAAGTGCAGTTATTTGTACTTTAGGTTGAGTGATGAAAACCTCCATAATTGCTTTAATGTTGTTTTATTATTATTATTATTATTATTATTATTATTATTATTATTATTATTATTATTATTTTACTTGCCATCAAGAGTAGTGCTGGTTTTAAACTTTTGGATGTTATTGTAGAATGTTAGAAGGAGAATTTGAACATGTTTTCCCTGTGCTCTGTAATAGACAATGGACAATATTGGACAGTAATGAATGAACTAAGTCTACTCTTTTAGAGAAATATAATATCTGTAATGGATAAAATAATCTCGCAACAGACTGTCATGGTCTGTTTGTAGCTCCAAATGCTTTGCAATTACTGCTTGAAAAAGCTAGGTGTGTTTCATAGTGATGCTCTGCCAGGCCTGCAATGCAGTCATTTTATGGTCCTTTTTCACTGGACCTTCAAATTTCTTGAGCCTTGTACAAAGTACCCATTTTCAGGAGGCCTAGGAATAATTACATAAGTTAAAATTCCTGCCTCCTGCTGGGTGTTCCAAGGATAACCTCCAGATATACTGCATCTATGGCTACAATTGAGCAGTTACTTGAGATGAATGGATGAATAAACAATTTCAGTCAAATGCAATCAATGAGGGCCTGAAGTCTGAATTATGCAGTAGAGTTGGAATGGAGCAGTTAAGAGACTTCCATTCCCTACAGAATTTATCCTCCAAATGCTGCTGGAACTCCATCAGTAAACACAAGTGAGCCAAATCTACTGACAGCGATGCATTTTTTTTTTACAGACGATCTAGTGTGCTTTGGATTATGAACCAGTTTCCTACAAACAACACACTAACAGCTACGATTTAGTTTATACTATATTTTATCTTCCAAAAATTAAAGAAATATAGAATGACAATACAGTGTTAATTACACAGTATTCCTCAATGTTTTACAATGCACTCTGAACAATGTTCAAATTTTTACTTGAACTAAATTGATCTACGCTTTCTTTTTCCCAGTATGTCAGGTATCAGCAACACTTATTAGTATTTAATTAACCACTAATATTAACAGTAATTTATTCATAATAATAACATTTATGTGTCAAGCACTTTTTAGATACACACTGCATACTTTTTTATTATGACCAAAGTACATTAATGCATTTACTTAAATTTGTGATTTTTTCAATTTAAGAGTAAAGCTACAACTACATTTGCATGCAGCCCCCAGTTTGAGAAACAATGTGTATTGTGAGATGTAAATATGTGCCTCTAGAGATCCTTTTACTGTCTCACTGCTGACTCAGCAGAGGTGACCATGTTAGGGCAGATCAACTCATCTTTCACATCACCAAGCAACCTTTGGAGGAATTAAAATATTTGTATATCTGTCAGTTACATACTGTGAAGTCAGTTAATATATCAATCTTTTGCACACAGATTTGTTGTGCTTATTAGATTTAACTTCTGGTAGAAACTTATGTCTGAGCACACAAGCTTAGAGATGGAAATCGATCCCAGTCTAGGACAGAGAAATATGTTCAACACATATTTCTAAGCATACAATACATGTACAGTCGTGGCCAAAAGTTTTGAGAATGGCACAAATATTAGTTTTCACAAAGTTTGCTGCTAAACTGCTTTTTAGTTTTTTAGTTGTTTCTGTGTTGTACTGAAATATAATTACTAGCACTTCATACGTTTCAAAGGCTTTTATCGACAATTACATGACATTTATGCAAAGAGTCAGTATTTGCAGTGTTGGCCCTTCTTTTTCCAGACCTCTGCAATTCGACTGGACTGCTCTCAATCAACTTCTGGGCCAAATCCTGACTGATAGCAACCCATTCTTTCATAATCACTTCTTGAAGTTTTTCAGAATTAGTGGGTTTTTGTTTCTCCACCCCCCATGGAGCCAAAATTTCAACGTTTTGGTCCCCAAGGCACTTAGTTAGCACTTTTGCCTTATGGCACGGTGCTCCATCGTGCTGGAAAATGCATTGTTCTTCACCAAACTGTTGTTGGATTGTTGGAAGAAGTTGCTGTTGGAGGGTGTTTTGGTACCATTCTTTATTCATGGCTGTGTTTTTTGGGCAAAATTGTGAGTGAGCCCACTCCCTTGGATGAGAAGCAACCCCACACATGAATGGTCTCAGGATGCTTTACTGTTGGCATGACACAGGACTGATGTTAGCGCTCACCTTTTCTTTTCCGGACAAGCCTTTTTCCAGATGCCCCAAACAATCGGAAAGAAGCTTCATCCAAGAATATGACTTTGCCCCAGTCCTCAGCAGTCCATTCGCCATATTTTTTTGCAGAAGATCAATCTGTCCCTGATGTTTTTTTTGGAGAGAAGTGGCTTCTTTGCTGCCCTTCTTGATACCAGGCCATTTTCCAAAAGTCTTCGCCTCACTGTGCGTGCAGATGCGCTCACACCTGCCTGCTGCCATTCCTGAGCAGCTCTGCACTGGTGGCATCCCGATCCCGTAGCTGAATCCTCTTTAGGAGACGATCCTGGCGCTTGCTGGACTTTCTTGTATGCCCTGAAGCCTTCTTAACAAGAATTGTGAACCTCTTTCCTTGAAGTTCTTGATGATCCTATAAATTGTTGATTTAGGTGCAATTTTAGTAGCCACAATATCCTTGCCTGTGAAGCAACTTTTCCAATTCCCGATATTTATGTAATTCTCAAAACTTTTGGCCACGACTGTACATTCACATAAGATTACGTACTCATTAGGTATGATAGAGATACTCTATATTTTTTTTGGTATACAATGTATACCACAATTCAATGTTTTTATTCCCGGATCCAAGTTGGCCGAGTGAGATCCTAAGGGAGCACAAAGGACGCAACCCAAAGCGGCTAGGGGGAACTAGCCGGCATCAGGAACAGGCATAAGAGATCCTGCATAAGAGATCCTGCATAACGCACACCTCTGCCTAGCCTCATCCGTCAACGTCCAGTCACTGGAAAACAAGCTTGATGACTTCAGTGCCAGGATAAAGTTCCAGACAGACATTTGGGACTGCAATATCCTCTGCCTCACCGAGACATGGCAGAGCCCAGTGGTGCCGGACTACGCCATCCAGCCGGTCGAGTTGTTCTCGGTTCAGCACATGGACAGAACTGCAATCGGGAAAGACAAGGGGAGGTGGCGTGTGCTTAATAGTGAACAGCATCTGGTGCAACAGCACAAGCGTTATTCCTCTCACACGCTCCTGCACACCCAACCTGTCCCATACTTTTTACCTTCCTCTGGAGTTTACATTGGTTATAATTAGCATGTTTATATTCCACCACAAGCAGACACGGACACTGCCTTATGCAAGCTGCATGACGCACTTACACAGAACCTACCACAATACCTGGACAACCTCAAACGCGCAGCACCAAACTTTTATCAGCACTCTTATCAGTTTTTATCAACTGTCCCACTAGGGGTGAAAGGACATTGGACCATTGTTACACTACAAACAAAGATGGCTACAACGCACAATCTCACCCCCACTGGGGAAGTCCAACCATGCCGCCAACTTCCTCATGCCAAAATATAAATAAAGGCTCAAACAGGAAGTTCTGGCTCAGAGGGAGGTCACGTGCTGGATGGAACAACGGGTGGCCATTCTACAGGACACACAAAAAACGAGCATCAGAATGTTTCCATGCAAGTCCGGCATTAAATGTGCGCTTTAATGCCGGACTTACATTGGGTGACATGGACTCGCGGAATGTTTGGAAAGCGTTGAAGAAAGCAAAGCAGTGCTACGAAAGAAAACTAGAGTGAAAGCTCCAAAACAGTTCCTACCACAGGCTCCTAGAGTCACTAAGGATAAGGTATGATGAGCTATTATAAGGTGTTATAAGGTATAACGAGTGTAGATGTGTCTCATGCAGGCGAGCTTAACACCTTCTACACTTGCTTTGAGGTTGCAGCTGACAATAATGCTATAGCGCTAGCTAAGCTAACTATGCTAATGGCGCAATAGGCTGTAAACAGGAAGACAATGCCAACATCGGAAATGCATGGATGACCCGTGTGGTCTGCCTGGATTCGTATGGTGGCTGGGGATGGTTYCCATTAAGACTCTCCTATCATCAATTGATGCTCTGGGGACCTGTGACTTCAGTTGTTCGATAGCTCATGACTAGAATCCCCTACAGTCTACCTGACCCTCCAGGAACAAACTGGATTCCTTTTAATTTTAATTTGAACACATCTCCTGTTACACTGAACTTCCAGTACACATTATTATGCTGATCAATCCCTGTTATCTGTTATCACCCAGATGTGGATGGGTTCCCTGTTGAGTCTGGTTCCTCTCAAGGTTTCTTCCTATTACCATCTCAGGGAGTTTTTCCTTGCCACCGTCGCCCTCGGCTTGCAAACTAAAAACAAAAGAATCATTTTGATTCATACACATTGCATGCATTAACTTACTTATTTTTATTGTGTAAAGCTGCTTTGCGACAATCTCAATTGTTAAAAGCGCTATATAAATAAAATTGACTTGACTTGACTTCCTACCACAGGTTCCTAGAGTCACTAAGGACAAGGTATGATGAGCTATGATAAGGTGTTATAAGGTATAACGAGTGTAGATGTGTCTCATGCAGGCGAGCTTAACACCTTCTACACTTGCTTCGAGGTTGCAGCTGACAATAATGCTAATAGCGCTAGCTAAGCTAACTATTCAAATGGCGCAATAGGCTGTAAACAGGAAGACAATGCCAACATCGGAAATGCGTTTCGATGTTGGCATGATGTGAGGAGAGCCTTCAGGAGAATGAACACCAAGAATGCAGTACCAGACGGCATCCATGTTCGAGTCCTCAGAGCCTTCACAGACCAGCTAGCACCTGTGTTCACAGGAATATTCAACCTCTCCTTAACCAATGGGTAATCCCTGCACTTTTCAAAGAAGCCATCATTGTTCCTGTCCCGAAGAAACCCCATCCCGCTTCCATCAACGATTATGGACCTGTATTCCTGACTTCAGTAATGACGAAGTGCTTTGAACAGCTGGGCAGAGACTTCATCATCTCATCTCATCTCATCTCAGTTTCATACTGTCTAAACCGTTCAACAGATGATGCCATCTCACACTTCCTTCACACTTCACTCACCCACCTGGACATTAGAAAGGGGAATTATTTTAAAATGCTCTTTATCGACTACAGTTCAGCACTTAACACTATAATTCCTTCCACACTCCCCACCAAGGTGGAACACCTGGCACTCAGCCTATCTTTGTGTCAGTGGATCTGCAATTTCCTAACTGGCAGACAGGATGGTCAGTAAGGATGATCAGACATGTCTCAGTCTCCCAAACCCTCAGCACTGGAGCCCCCCAGAGTTGTGTTCGGAACCCCCTGCTGTACAGACTATACAGGGTGAGCCATTTATATGGATACACCTTAATAAAATGGGAATGGTTATTATATTAACATCTTGTTTGTGGCACATTAGTATATGTGAGGGGGCAAACTTTTCAAGATGGGTGGTGACCATGGTGGCCATTTTGAAGTCGGCCATCTTGGATCCAACTTTGTCATGTGACACATCAAACGTATTGGGAATTTCACAAGAAAAACAATGATGTGCTTGGTTTTAACGTAACTTTATTCTTTCATGAGTTATTTACAAGTTTCTGACCACTTATAAAATGTATTCAATGTGCTGCCCATTGTGATGGATTGTCAATGCAACCCTCTTCTCCCACTCTTCACACACGGATAGCAACACTGCAGGAGAAATGCCAGCACAGGCTTCCAGTATCCGTAGTTTCAGGTGCTGCACATCTCGTTTCTTCACACCATCGACAATTGCCTTCAGATTACCCCAAAGATAAAAGTCTAAGGGGGTCAGATCGGGAGACCTTGGGGGCCATTCAACTGGCCCACGACGACCAATCCACTTTTCAGGAAACTGTTCATCTAGGAATGCTCGGACCTGACACCCATAATGTGGTGGTCTTGCTCAGGGAACGTGCCAGCTTCAGTGCATAAAGAGGGAAACACATCATCATGTAGCAATTTCAAATATCCAGTGGCCTTGAGGTTTCCATTGATGAAGAATGGCCCCACTAACTTTGTACCCCATATACCACACCATACCATCACTTTTTTGTTCCAACAGTCTTGGAGGGATCTATCCAGTGTGGGTTAGTGTCAGATCAATAGCGGTGGTTTTGTTTGTCAACTTCACCATTCACATAAAAGTTTTAAGGTATATCCATATAAATGGCCCACCCTGTACACCTACAACTGCATGGCTACTACCAACTTCACAACTGTCATGAAGTTTGCTGACAACACCGTTGTGGTGGGTCTAATCTTTGACAATGTTGAGATGGCCTACCTGGAGGAGATAAAGAATCTGGAGAACTGGTGCAAGAGGAACAACATCTTCCTGAATGTCAGCAAGACAAAGGAGCTGAGAGTGGACTTCAGTACAAAGCAGCAGCGGAACTACCAGACACCCGTCATCAACGAGAGCCCAGTGGAGAGAGTGGACAGCTTTATATACCTTGATGTTTACATTACACAGGACCTGTCATGAAGCTGTCACATCAACACCATGGTGAAAAAGTGTCTGCAGCATCTCTCCCTGACAGGAAACATCACAACCTGGTTTGGGAACAGCACGATGGAGGACAGACGAGCTCTAGAGAGGGTGGTGCAATCAGCTAAGCGCATCATGCGTACCAAACTCCCTAACCTGCACTACAGCAAGCTGTTCTGGACCATGGCCAGGAAGATTGTGACAGACCTCAACCACCTCAACAATGGACGGTTCTCTTGAAGGCTATTCTACTCCCTGTAGGCCAACACAAAGAGACTGAGGAGAAGCTTTTCCCGCAGGCTATACAGACTCTCAATTATTACACCACATAGGACCTAACATTCTGTTCTGCTTTCTCACCCAAAACAATCTCACTACTCATCAGGATGCGCATTACACATCACATATAATGCACATCTGCACATTTTTGAACAACTACATGAAACTTTTCACATTATTCTGCACATTATCTTGCTCATGACTAGACATGGTTTTTATATTCCATTGCAATTTTATTTTCTTATTTGTACATAATGTAGGCGGCATGGTGGTGTAGTGGTTAGCACTGTCGCCTTGCACCACCAGGGTCCGGGTTCGATCCCCGGCCAGGCTTGATTCCCGTCTCTGTGTGCATGGAGTTTTTCCTGTTCTCCCCGTGCTTGGTGGGTTTCCTCCGGGTACTCCGGTTTCCTCCCACAGTCCAAAGACATGTAGGTTAGGCTAATTGGCGTTCCCAAATTGCCCGTAGTGTGTGAATGAGTGAGTGTGTATGTCTGTGCCCTGCGATGGATTGGCACCCTGTTCAGGGTGTACCCTGCCAAGTCTCCTGGGGTAGGATCCAGGCCCCTGAATACAGGATTAAGCGGTATAGATGATGAGTGAGTGAGTACATAATGTAATTATTTTTTTACTGCTAAAGGTTTTTTTTTTTTATATTTTATATTTTTCAAAAAAAAACATTTTTCTCTTATTTCATATGTTATAGTCCCATTTTAAAATTTAAATGAAAAAAAGAGTTTAGAGACAAAAGAGACAAAATGGCGCCTGGAATTGCTCTTAATTTTCTTTAAGCACGTTCATGGTTTTTGGCCACATGATGGCAGTGTGGTGAAAGGGGAAAGATTTAGTCAAGTGGCTTGGTATGCTTTACATTGTGTATTCATGTCAAAGGTGTATAGACTCACTTTGTCGGACTTAAGAACAAATCGGACTTACGAACATGCTCCTGGAAAGGGACAGGGACTAACTGTAGATGCTTTGGTATAATAAAATAAGTTTAATGATCTGAAATATTTAAGTGTGACAAATGTGGGCTGCGAATCCTATATTTATAATCACGAAGGAGCAAATTTTTCGAGTGGAGCACTTTTTCGTTTCATTCAAAGAGTAGACTGAAATGGCGGTGGTAATTAGGTGACAATTTTGTTAGGTGACAGATGAAGTATATCACCCTCCTATATGGAGGTTTCAATCATTCAAAAAATACCCTCAGAAATAATGGCATGTGCAGATATGGTCTGTAAAATATAACAATGCTGTTTTGTTTTGTTTTTAATGCAACTAAATTAATAATTGGTACAAAGTAACTCAGTGCTTGGCATCTCATTATAACTGGGTTGGGGGTTTAAATCTTGCCTCCAGTCTGGGTATACCAGTCCACTCCCCCACCCCCATCAAAGTCCAAATAAATGCACTATATGATGATGTGCCATACAATAGATTGACACCCCATCCCTGAGTTCTCTGGGATAGGCTTGTTGCCCCCAAAGACCTTCCATAGGATGAGCATCATAGAAAATAAATGACTGAATTAAATAAATAATTAATTACCTGAAAAAGCTTAAGGTCTAAGGTCAAAGATTAATGTAATGAATTAATTAAGTATTTATACACTAAAGTATTTATACACTAAATTTGTGTATAACAATCATCTTAAGGTTGATTCCTGTGTTGGAAGAATACAGAATCACCCTCATACAAAGGAACAAGAAAAACAAGAAAGGTTTCAAACATAATTTTTGATTATTATGTTTTCAATCAAAAAATACCCTCATAAATAATCTAATCAGTTTGCTAACATGTAGATGCTGGAGCTTTTAGTCTGCTAAAGTGTAGACACTAGGGGCTGTATGCTGGGAGTGTTGTTTTCCATTACAGAGTACAACATAAAAATAAAATTATGTTATGCTGACATCATGTAATGATGTTCCACAATAATGTTTCCACCATCAACAAAAAGTCAGCAAAGTCAGACACCTGGACACCTAAATCACATGTCACTAATGTGTACTGTAGCAGGTGATGGGAAAACGTTAATAGTGAATTTTTGGTTACACTTATTAAATTTTTTTTGCTTTAGATTGAACAAATAAAATAGATATTTTTTTAAAAGTTACATTTAGAAATGAAGACAATGAACAAACAAGTTCTCCTTCAAAAATGTTTATTACATTCCTTGAAACCATACATTACTTTTTCTTTTTATTGTACTATTAAATAATTTCTCCAATTAAAAGACAGAAAACAAAAATTTAAATAAAACACAATGCATTTTAATAACTTAAGAACTGTATAAACCATGTAAAAACCTGATTAAAAAATATTTTAATGTAAATATAGAATACGTTCCCTAAATATTTTCTGCAAGGCCACAAAAGAGTGTTTGAGCTCACCAGGAGAGCTCAAGTTTAGCGCATAGATGAGACCAAACAACATGGAACATTCATGTGCGACTGATGGAAACTCAATAAGTCACAATCCCGATTTCCTTTGGTGGCTGAAGACAGTCCTCTTCCTCCCTGAGGACAAACAGGTCCATCGTGCACCTCTCAATTTCTGCCTGAGCTTCATCTTTCTGAACAATCTAATAAGAGACAGGATTTGTTAGACAAGTTGCTCTATTTGGCAAAACAGTGTCTGATGTATGCATGTAAAAATCACTTAATGCTCTATGAGTGCAAAAGAAACACCAAGGATTATGGTGCTTCAAGTTAAATGTAATGATGTCAATGAATAGGCCAAAACAACTCACATACATATACACACACATTATATATTACATTATATTGCCAAAAGTATTCACCCGCCTGCCTTCACAGCATATGAACTTGAGAAACACACACTTCTTAATCCACAGGATTTAACATGATGTTGGCCCTTTGCAGCTATAACAGCTTCAACTCTTCTGTGAAGGCTTTGCACAAGGTTTAGGAGAATGTATGTAACTAATCTTACAGTTTTTGCCAATTGCTTACACACTAAAAGTGAATGCTTAGACCAAAGGCTCAATACTTAAACTTCTTGTAGCGCAGCGTTAAACACAGTGTAACCATGGCTTAAACACATTTTCATGTTTGCACTTTGTTCACAAATTTGTAGGAAACTTATTGCAAAACACTACACACGTTTTCTTACATTAGACACTTTGTCCAATACCAGAATCACCTGTTATCATTGGGAAAACACTGCTGCACACAAAGCAATGCTCACCTGGCACCTGTGGTCACTCACATACACACCTGAAAGCACTGGCACAAACAACACAACACCAATCAGTCTGAGCCTTAGAAATAGACCCTAGATAAGACATTTTGAGAACTATGCAAACATGGAGGGAATAAGAGTCAGGGTGAGAGGAGGACAATGAGAGTCGGATGAGGATGAGGACCAGAGCGGAGACGTGTATCAGATGAGATCAGGGCTACTCTGGTCGACCATGTGATAAATCATGACCTGTCCATGAGGGAGGCTGGGCAGAGTCACCTTGTCCTCGGTCGGGACACAGTAGCATCGATAATAAGGACATTCCGACTGGAGAACAGGTGTATCTTCAAGTTTATACTCTACCTACTGTATGTGTCACATGATTCTGTATCATACATTATTAAAGTATGTAACTGTACCATACAGAAACGGTAGTGCTGTGAAGTATATATAAAGGATTGTGATGATACAGTACTGTGTACAGTTTGAAGTTACAGTATGTGAAAATGAACACGAACAATGACATTTGTGGTGGCATTTTCGAGAGAATGGTTGGACCTCCTCAAGGTGGAAGGGAGCGGCTCTTCACTCTACAACAAGAGCTTGGGTTAGGGTTAGGTATTGAGGCAAAGCAGGCATCGAGGCCGTAACATAGGTGGACAAAGGGCTGGTGTAAATGTCCCTGGACAGCGTGGGGGAAATATCTGTGTGCTTGTGTGCTGCAATTAGTGTCCAAGGCGACCTGCATCACCATGCCACACCGGGTCCCTACAATACTGAAGAGATAATTACATTTCTAGATGCACTACATGCAGTTGTGCAGGACAGACCAGAGCAGTCCAGGTTTGTTATCATCTGGGATAATGTCAGTTTTCACCGGACAGCTCTGGTCCAAGTTTGGTTCAACAACCATAACCAGTTCAAACTTTTATATCTGCCCCTTTACAGCCCCTTTCTAAATGCAATTGATGAATTATACCATACATCCACATGACTCTTCTGCAAGCAATGGAAGAGACATGCGGAGACATTGAGGTGGGATCGATTCAAGGGTGGATTCGGCACACAAGGCGATAAGACGGGATCCATACCCCCCCCCCACTACCACTCATGACATTGTTTTGTTTTGTTTACCTTTTGTTGCTAAATTTCTATAAGAATGTCTGTTTATGGTGGAAATTATTGTTTGATTACTGCAGAAATTACCTTTGGCTTTTATGAAGAGCAAAATAAAATAAAAAAATGTAAACACAAAGACTGGAGTGTTTTATATAAAGCCCATCAGTGTGTTGCTGGTGATATGAAAGGGTCATTCAAATGGCGTTTGTATATATGGTTTTGTTGCAAGTATTTCATTTTTAGAAAGGAGTGTTAAGTTTTGATTGCAGTGTTTCATTTTGACAAAGATGTGAGTTGTTAATCTCCAAGTGTCTATGTCTGTCATGATTTCCTGGGAAGGATTGGACGCAGATGCAGGTTTTTAGTTCAACTGGTTTATTTCTTTATTGTTGAATTCTTTTCCCCAGCATTCCGGATAAATCAAACAAAATAAACAATAGAAAAGAAAACAAAACAAGTATTCCGACTGGGTTCCAGGCTGGAGCTGCGGACGCACGAAATGGCTGTAACTCAGCCTTTGACTAKGATCAGCCGCTCTGGCTGACGAAAGTCCACAAACAGAAAGATCGAGTGCAGCTCACTTGAACTTGACACTC
>QMIH01000106.1:1190-15195 GCA_003987875.1 Clarias batrachus
TATATATTTTTTTTTTTAATCTGGTATGGAATCTACAAATTTACAGATTTAGAAAAGTTCCAATTTTTTTTTAATTAAAATATACTTTTATATAAAAAATATATACATTACACAGATTGTGAAAAGTGTAATGATATACTGAGAAGTATATGAAAAAAAAAACATTGGAACATATGGCATGTGGGTGTGACAGCAGCAGTATGAGTGAAACATGACATGGAATGAAAAGTGAAGTGTTGGTTATTGTACATATTCTAAAGTTAGTCCTCATTTTATATATAAATATGGTCAATATTTTACGTGTCATCTGGGTGCTGACCTAATAAAAAGCTGGAAATGAAGGTGATATGAAAAAGGAGCCATTTTTCTTCTATTTGTTGAGAAAAGATCTATTTACAGTATAAGGTAGGACTGAGTTGTGAACTGCTGTTGTGTAAATCAGTCTGTGTGGTCAGATTATAGTTGAACTCCAACTGTATCAGCTCAAACATTGGATCAATACAGATATTGTATGGGGAGGTTCATGTGGCAGATGTATCAGACTGCTGTGATAAAGGAGTAGCCTGCTAAATAGACCCCGCAAACCAGTAGGGAACTTTGTGGTAGTGGATACAGCATGTTCTTCAGCATACTGTAGGTCTAAAAAACTCTAAATTCCCATGAGACATCTGTTTATACTGTAAAGCCCACTGCACATATAACACTAAATCAGCTTAGTCATTAATGCTTAGATGAAACGCATGTGCTTGAGATTTATTATTATTATTTATCAGTCACATCCTGTTTACAGAGACAGAACCAAGAAAAAAAAAAAAAAGATTTTCGATCAACCAATCTCTTTATTTCCCCACAAGACCCCTCTAAACCGTTTCCTATTTCAGAGCTGGAGATGGCCAGGTGAAATACAGGAGCTGCTTAAGTCCAAAACTATCTAAGAGCTGCTGTAGCCTCTGAGGTGCTTGCTTTTGTGCCTCTGATCTCCCTGATAGATAAATAAAACTGTCATTCAGAATCTAGCCTCCCGTTTCCCAAGAAGACTTTCTCTTTCCTTTTTCCTTCTATTAACCATCAGGAAGATCTTGTTTACACACGCTTCACTACTTCAAAGCAGGCAGCAGCTTGTAGGAAGGTCATGAAGGAATTTGGATGGATAGAGATTGAGATGAGTGTGGTCTGATGGAACAGAATGTTAAAACAAGAAAACGAGTACTGGTGGACATGGTTGAGATGAGTCTAGTGTCATCTTGATTGACCTGTTTGGTTAAAATGTGAGGAAAAACATGAGGCAACTATATATAAGTAAGCAGAATAAATGAACTACCACCATAGTTTATGAGAGTGTAAAACAGATCTGAAAGCACAGCAAACTCTGGAAGGGAATCAAATGTAGACATCACATAAATGGAGCTTCATGAACATCAACAGTTGAATTTGTTTTCCATGGTCAGTCAGTGAAATTCTCAAAACAGCACTTGTATATATCAGTCGCGCATCAGTCTTCATCATTTACTAGAAACGGGCAGGGCAGTGACTGTCTCACACCTGACTTCCATCACTACACAGTCACCACTTCATTAGATTCACCTTGCTAGTACTGGGTTGAACCTGCTTTTGACTTCAGAACCGTCTTAAGGTGCTTGGAGATTTTGGTCCATATTGACATGATGACCTCATACAGATTTGTCGGTTGCACGTCCATGTTGTGAATCTCCCATTCCACCAGGTGTGCTGTTTGATTGTGACGTGTTGACTGAGGTGGTTACAGTGAACTCATTGTCGTGGTCCGGAAACCAGTTTGAGCTTCGTGACATGATGCATTATCCTGGGGTTATAAAGGGATGGGCATAGTCAGCAACTAAATTGGTCCTTGGTATTGAGGGAAGCAGTGAGTTTGACACTGGCGCTATGGGACAAATTTGCTGACATAGTTTGGGAGCCTGGCATGGCCTAAATATTACATGTTTTTAGTTCAAAAATGAACTAAACCTTACTGTGAACAGAAGAACACTATAACATTGAAGGACAGGCATCATTAATAAAAGATCTTTACGGCAATATTCTAATAAAACTGGATTGGAGTTCACTTTGATTGCACTTTTTTACTGTAACAAACTTTTTTTTTTCCCGAACAGCTTGGCGCGTGTTTAGGTTAAATGATTCTGGCAAGTACTAGTGGATTCTCTCCATGTGAGACCTGATGGACTGTGTGATCTTCTGTCCATTAGATCCATTAACTGGGTGCAGTTGATGTGATTGATTGTTACAATGTGTACAGGGAGGCAAATACAGGGGTGCTGTTGCAGCTACACTGTAATGAGGAAAATCGTTTATTGTACAGATCTTTGTGTGTTGTTTTTTTGTTGCGTTTTTTTTTTTTGTAGACTTTGTACAGAAATAAAAGGAAAATTTTAGAAGTGTTGAAAGGACTGTGAATGAGTTTCTCAAATTTTCCTCTTATTTTTGCCGTACACTAGTTCAGCTGCTAATTGACATAAATATCTGATCAGCCAATCACATGGCAGCAACTCAGTGTATTTAGGCAAGTAGACATAGTCAAGACAACCTGCTGAAGTTCAAACCGACTATCAGAATAAGGAAGAAAAGTGATTTAAGTGCTTGTGCCAGAGGGTCTAGTCTGAGTATTTCTGAATCTGCTGATCTACTGGGATTTTCCCACCTAGCCATCTCCAGGGTTTCCAGACTGTGGTCTGAAAAAGAGAAAATATCCAGTCAGTTGTCGTTCCCTGAGCTGATAGAAAGTCAAATAAAATATTGTTACAACTGAGGAATTCCAAAGAGCTTCTCTGAAACCGCAACACATTGACCCTTGAAGCAGAAAGGCTATAGCAGCAGAAGACCACAGCTGGCACTACTCCTGTCAGCTAAAAACAGGAAACTGAGGCTACAACTCACTTGGTCTCACCAAAATAGCACAACAGAAGATTATTCGAAAAATGTTTCCTCATCTGATGAGTCTAGATTTCTGATGTGGCCTTCAGATGGTTTGTTCGGAATTTGGCATAAACATCAAAAGCATGGATGCATCCTGCCTTGTATCAAGGCTGCTGATTGTGTAATGGTGTGTGGGATATTCTCTTGGCACACTCTCTTGGGCTCCTTATTACCAACTAAGCATTGTTTAAATGTGACCTGAGTGTTGTTGCCGATCATGTCCATTCCTTTGTTAACATAACATTATGTGACGTGTAACAAAGCTAAAATGATCTCAAACCGGTTTCTTGAGCATGACAATTAGTTCAATGTATTCAAAGTAACCAGATCTAGATCCAATAAAACGCCTTTGAGACATAGTGCAGACAAATCTGCAGCAACTGCATCCTGCCGTTATGTCAATATCAACCAAAATCTCTAAGGAATATTCCATTGCATTAAGACAGTTCTGAAGGCAAAAGGAGGTACAACCTGCTAGGATTTTCCTTTTAGCAATGTTGGCCACTCTGCTTGGTCAATCACTTGGGAGTGTTTGTGTCCATGTATTAATTTGCCTACTTGTGCATGCTGTATGTCGGTGGATGAGAAAACTCATTTTAAAAGTTATTGTTATGTTAATGTTTGTCTTTTTCCTCTGGAGACATTGTTGGATTGGTGCCTATATAGTAATGACAGGTAATCTTGTACATCCTCCACTTCATCTGTGAGCTCTCTGCTGCCAACCTATATTAGAAAATCACAGTTCTTATTTTAGGGCTGTATCTTGAAGCAACAGATGCAAGTGCTGCTAATTGAGTGTCACGAAGATGAGTCAGTTTATTGGCTTAAAAGCGAAACTGTTAGTCTGCTTCAGCTCCAAGGATTTAGTACAATTTCGGGCCAACTTCAGAGAAATATTGAGAATTAAAGACTATTCAAAGCTATAAAATTACTCCAAATTGATTTTCTTTCAGGTTTTCAAAACATTGAGAGTGGAAAGCTGGAAACTGTAGACTTCTTGAAGCTTTTACTCATTCTTTAGTCAATTCCAGCTCCAGAAAATCAGATAGTTGGCTTAACTGATTACTTTATTGCTTATGATATATTTAATTGGTAATAAATTCTATAGCTGAGAAAAATACTAAATTCCACCAAAAACAAACCATCTTCCAATATTTACCTAATGCTTACAGTCATGTTGGTTACTTAACAAAAGACACTCCATAGTACTGAACTGTCAATAGATACAGTATGATTTGCAGATCTCAAACATACAACACAAATGAGGTATTCCTTTAATTCCCCAGAAGTTATTAATGCCCGTGGTGTTGGCACAGTATCAAAGAGATATCAAACTTTTGGACAGCATCTCTTTGAATATTGCGCTCAAGCTGATTAATAAAGGATAAGGAGTTGCAATAGATTGAAAGCTATTAAGTTAAAGTAAATGTTGGAAATTTTAAGCTTTAGTTTTTCATATGCCTCCTGCATGCTAACTAAATAGTACTGAAGTCCATTGGTGAATGAGGAATGAATACATAATTCAAACCCATAGACACTCTTGCTCACTCACTCACTCACTCACTCACTCACTCACTCACTCACTCATTGTCTATACCACTTTATCCTGTATACAGAGTTGCAAAGTGCCTATCCCAGAAGATTTAGGGCACAAGGCGGGTACACCCTGGATGGAGTGCCAATCCGGGCTAACCCTAACCCTAACCCACATACACACACTCACATGCTTATCCACATACTACTACGCCACTCAATATTAAGCAATGGCAATATTTTGAAAGTTTGTAGGGGACAATTCAACAATGTCAAAGTAAGGAGAGGAAAAATTTCAACAAATCTAGGAAAATACAAAACAGTGACTTCACAATCACAGGAAGCTTGACAACAAAGAAAGATATTCGTAAATGTGGCTGAGGGTACCCTCTGCTGGCCTGGAGGAGATGTATTTATGGTGGATGTCATGGTTATCTTCCTAACACCACTATCCCTTTACCAAGAAACTGGATCGATACTGGATGGATACTGTTTCCATTAAAAGCAATAATTCATATTTTTGATATTATAACATCCGATGCATCAGTCCATCATCTATCACATTTATTCTGTGTAGGGTGGCAGGAGTACTAGAGCCTATCCTGTTCAATTTAGGACACATTGTGGGGTACAAATTGAAGGACAACCTAGACCACATGTTCTTGGTATGTGGTAGGAAACCCAACAAGCATGTGAGATCATTCAATCTCTACTGTATACCCACCGGACCAGAGATGAGAAGCCACCTAAGCTATTAAGCCACCATGCCTCCTGTTGTTATAATATTTGATATCATATTTTATTTTATTTTTTTTATAGTGTATAGTTTTTATAATATGCATTACAATTACAGTATGATGTTATCATATTAGGAGGGGTAGCTAAAAGACACACTGGGTAACTTTAAACATTGCAAAAAAGACATGCGTTTTTAGCTAAATGTAACTAGGAAAAGTATTACAAAAGATTCATACTTAATATTAAGTATGACAAATTTTAATTGACACATTTTTATTTTTTATGTCTACTCTCTCAATTATACCAGATTAACACTCACATTACACTACATTGTTCACACAGTTATAAGTGCTACACTATTCACACAGTTATAATTGTTTATAAGGCTTTTTATTTTTTCTATCTCATTCAGTTTAGCAGTTCTGCCCATTTGATCTGTTACGTTCTAGCAGGCTTGTACACTCAGCTAGAAAGAGAGACCAACTGAGAGTTTTTACACTTGTGAATGCTTTCCAGCAGGGACTCAGCAGGGATTCGAATAGATTGGGCTGAATAGTGGAAGAAAATGAAACGACACAAAACACAAATTGTTGCAGACTGCTGAGTTACATTAATACACTTTTTATATTCTCAGTAATGTGTTTGTTTGAAGGCATACATTTTTCAAGTCATGGGGCGGAAACTTACGCAGGCACAGAGCTGAGGGTTTAAAAGTTTTTGCTCAAAGCATATCACTGGATTTCATGTAGTCATGGAATCAAATTCCAGCCTTCTCCTGGCTAAGGCATAACCATATTCATTTATTATTTCTTTGACCAAATTTGAAATGAGTTTCTATTCAAATTATTTTAATCTTGTCACTAATAAAATAACTGATGCCCAGGTGCTGGGAAAAATTAAGGTGGATTATAGTTTGCATCCAGTGCATTAGGACACAAATGAGAAGGAGAGGATTTTAAATATTTTCATTAGCTAAAAACATCAGAGCAAGCCAAGAGTAATGGCCACAAATAAGGACAAATGAGGACATTAGGCTGGTGGGTCCTTTTCCAGTCATGCTGCTATATGTGTTATTATTTATTCATGATGGATGTGTTTCATTAAGCCAAGAACAATGAAGTTTTCTCTAGCAATGCAACTGCTGTTCTATGGGCGATGATATGAAAAATGTATGCTTGATGCTTCATAAATGTCTTGTGTTCTTATATAAGAAATCTATGTGTTTGATTAGTTGAGAAAGTTTTGGGGGCATTTTTGTTATTGGGTGTACTGTAGAACTTCGCTATGTTTAATGATTATAATTAGAAGCATTCATTTTAAAAATGATGGCATAAAATAGGAATCTGCTTGCATAATATATGCTTAAAGCAGTTAAAATCATACAATCTGTTCAAAAGCCTTTCTGGTTGCTTTAGTTTGGTTTTTCACTTACACACTCATTGTCTATGACCGCTTATCTGGTACAGGCTGGTCGGAGGCCTCTAGCCTATGCCTGTAGACTTCGGGCATGTACCCAGAGGAAACCCACCAAGTAAGTGGATGACATCCAAAAGATGTGGGACTTGAACCGGAGTACCTGGAGGAAACCCACCAAACATGGGAAGAACATGCAAACTCCATTCATAGAGTGAAGGTGGGAATCAAACCCGGACCTTGGAGATGCAAGGCAACAGTGCTAGCCATTAAGCCACTGTGCCACCTAGTTTCACTCACTCACTCACTCACTCACTCACTCATCGTCTATACCGCTTAATGCTGTATTCAGGGTCACGGGGAGCCTGGAGCCTATGCCAGGGAGATGACCCTGGACAGGGTGCCAATCCATCTCATGGCACACACACACACACTTACACACTCATACAGACTATGGGCAATTTGGGAACACCAATTAGCCTAATCTGCCTGTCTTTGGACTGTGGGAGGAAACCAGAGAACCTGGAGGAAACCCACCAAGCACAAGGAGATGTAAGGGTTCACCCCTAGAGTGCACTGTGTGCCCAGTAAGTTTATTTTTTTTTTTGTAGTTTTTGTTTGTATACTCAGTTTGTATACTCAAGACACCTTGGTCGGGTGATGAGAGTGCTGACCTGAAGCAAGGTAGCTCATTAAACTTTCTATAAAAAGCTATTTGTTCTAGGAAACCGGGTCAAGTGGGCATGTATTTTAGTTTTTTATTTGGTTTATGTATGTAATCTCTGTTTAAAGAAAGGCTCTAATTTAGTTATGTTTATGTTCATTGTGCTTTTGTGTTATGGAACTGGTTTTGTTAGGTTGTCTCTTGTCTTATATAAGTACTGTTCGATCTCTCCAGTGTTTGTTTCCCTCTTGTTTTGTGACTAGCATGTCTAGTTTCTTGTATGTTATTTGTATTAGTATGTTTAGCCACATGAGTGCTTAGCCATTAGTAGGCTTTAGCCGCTAGTATGGATTAGCCTCATTTGTGCTTAGCCTTTTGTGTGTTCATATTCCCCTGTAGGTTCCATCAGTAACCAGCTTAGTTACTAACCCTATTAGTTACTAACTCGGTTAGGTCATCATCCACTTTCCACAATAACCACATTGGATACTAACCCAACTAACAACTAACCCGTCTTTTCTTTTGTCTTGCCCCGGCTCTAGTCTCGTTTCTGGTCCTGTCTTGTCTTTTGTCTGGTCTCCTAGTGCTGTCCTGTCTCATCTCTGGTCTTGTCTCTGCTTAGTTTCAGCTCCATGTCTCTCTATGTTACGCTCTAAGCCTAAGTATTATGCTTAAAAGAGCCTTTGTGTTGCTTAAAGTGCCTGTGTTGCTCTAAGCCAGGGTTAAGCTAAAGAGCCAGTGTTAAGCTTTATGCTTTTGTTTATAGTTTGAGTTCTTTGTTTACGTTTCTTTGTTTGTTTTGTTTCTTCATTATTCAGGTTATGTATTAATAAAAGAATCTTTGTTTAAAACCACCCTCTGCGCTTATGCCTGCCCTTTAAAGCCCACGACAATCAACATCAGCCAGAACTACCTGCAATGCCACCTAGTTCCTGACAGGAGAACATGCGAACTCATTGCACACAGAACCTGGACCTGGAGGTGCACGGCGACAGTGCTGATTATTACACCCACCTGATTTAATTTCTATCAATAAATCTTTTATCTTTCCCTACACTCATTGCCTAATTTCTGCTGTCGTCACATAACTCAAATAGAATTGTGGTGATAGTGGTGCTAGAATTCATGCTGATCCTCATTGAAATTAATGTCACGAAATGGAAACCACGCGAGCCATGCAATTTTGGCATTACGCACATGTACCTCGACTACCGTGTGCTGTCGTACATTTTTAAACAGGAGCCACTGGCCAGAATTTAGAGCACAGTTTCTGCATCTAATCTACCCCCTGCCTTCATTACTGCTTCTAAAAAAAAAAAAAAAGAAAAAGAAATCACCCACATTTATATGCATCATTATTCTGGTTAATTGCACCAGGTGTATTATATAGATTAGCATTTGATTGGAGTCACCTGCTTGACAAGGATTTCAAATTTTTACAATCAACTTACTTTCACTCCAACCCCCCATACACACCTGTGGCTCAGCTTGACCGAAGCCACACTGGGGAATTTGTGTAATTAGTATTCATCAAATCAATCATTCATTCTTTTTCAACACCTGTGCATTTCCAGCAGGGTTGTCCAGACCACCCGAAACTGCTGGGTTCCTAAAAGGCTATTTATTTATTTATTTATTTATTTATTTATTATTTATTTTTATAGAATATAAGCATGAGTAATGCTTCTCTCTGGAAAGTGAATGAAATCATTATTTCATATTCGCCTACTTATTTATTTATAAAGGTGATATGGTATAAGCGCATACTCCCTATATGTGCAGAGTAATGCATTAAATTTCCCCATGGTTCTGCACCACTTCATATATCTCCATCTGTCATAGGACAGTCAGTGGAAGAGAATCTCCTGGCTTGGTGTGCAGAGCAGTGCATAATGTTGGAGGATGAAGCCCAGATTCAAGCTCGTGCTGTATAAAGATGTATGCGAGGCTCTCTGCAATGTGATTTGGATCAATGTCTTAAGGTTCTATGATTAAAAGAATGGAATCGGAAGCGCGGATGCTCTTGATTCAGCTTTCATTTCTATGTTGTCCTGGTGGGGAAAACCCTGAAGAAATAAATCTTGTTCTGCGAAATATTATTTTTGGTGTATATTTAAAAAAAAAAAAAAAGAAAAAGAAGGAACTACCTTCTAGGGACGTTGTAATGTAGTTATGATGCTCTACAATGTTCTTAATGATAATGAAGAACTACCGTGGGAAAGTTCAAATCTCAAAAGATGCATCGGCTTTTTAGAAGGTGGACAAGAAAGAAGAAGAAGAAGAAGCTTCGACTTGCTCTCTAATAGATTGGATTCCTCTTGAAGTTCTCCTTTTTCTCTCAAGTGGAGATCTTTTATATCTCCAAAGGGATCCTGGCATCTATTTTGGTTTGCGCTTTTTGTGTTTTGCTTTTTTTTTCTGCTTGGGTCTATAAGGTCAACACTAGAGCTAAAATGACCAGATAAAAGATCTATAATTGTTCTTGACAATTCACAAAAATACTCATAAACACGCTGTAGGGTCAGTACTAATGAGGAACAGGCTTAAGATGTTTTTTTTTTTTTTTGCTTGATAATGAACCATGGTTTTAACTTGGTCAAGTATTCACAGTAAAGAGGCAAATTTGTATGCTGCTTCATGTTTTAAATCCTCTGTTTGAACATGGCATTAAGTTTAACCAGTTAAAGAAGTGTTTGAGGTGCAAATTGTCAGATTCACTATTGAGGCCAGGTTTTTTTTCTTTCTTTCTTTCTTTTCTCCCAATTAGCAATGATCGTGACTGGAATGTGCAAACAGAGGGAGTGTGTATTGTGGTACAGCACATGCGTCTCCAGATGCTTGATATGTTTCTGTGATGCTCTATTTATGATCTTTTTTATGAGTAGTTTAATTCAGTACTGTAGTATTCCTCTCATCGTACTCATATTTACTTGTTTGTTTGTTTATTGCTTGCCTTGTATCTCACACATTACCCAAGTACAATGGAACTATTATTACGAGGCACATTCATGTAAAACTGGGATTTGTGATGAAATTTCTCTTTAGTGAAGGCGTAAAACCAATTGACATTTACTGAAGACCTCAAGCACATTCCAGTGATTAGACTCTTAGCTGCAATAAAACATTTAATTGGTGCGAGAATATCATATGTACATGAATGATGATCCTGGCCGAGGTGGCTCGGAGCCCACTGCAGTTGTTTCTGTGAACATTCATTAAGTGGAACTCACTCAAGTAAAACATAATAAATGCCCTGGTTTGATCACCAACAGCTTTTAGAATTTGCAGGACAATGTATAGTATGATGTCACACTTGCATCTAGTGTTTGAAACGTAAATATATAATTGAAAGAGAGTTCTGACCAATGTACAGGCACAACTTTTCTTTCATTAACATAGATATATAGAAAAAAAAAATTAGATTTTACTCTCATGACTGTGTTCTATTTTTTCTGCATAATAGAAAGACCTGGTGTGAACACCTCTCACATTATTATTATTATTATTATTATTATTATTATTATTATTATTATTATTATTAGGCAGCTTTAAAGAGTTCTCAAGCACGGATAGAGAGCAGTCACATGGTAAAGTTTGTCTATCACATACAGTACCATCTAATCTAATAGCAAAGTCATCAAATTGGAGTTGAGGCCACATTCAGACCAAACATCATGAGTGAGCAAAGAATCAAAGAATCTAATACATTATTTATAAACCTTTCCATTACTTTAATTTCCATTAATTTCCACTTTAATTTCCTTTCCATTAGCGGTTCAACAACTCTATTATTATTATTATTATTATTATTATTATTATTATTATTATTATTATTATGAATGATAACCTAGAAGTGTTCTTGCAATAAAAATAGAAAATCAGCTATGTTCAACTCAATTTGTATATACTGTATCATTTGTCTGCAATTTTGTAATCTTTGTACACCACTGCATTATTAGACCCTGGTTTCTCACCTTTCACAGATTTGTCAAGGTCTTTCTCTGTCCCTAAGCGGTGAGGCACGAAAGTGCTTGGCCCCGTAATTGCTGCTTGCAGCAATACTTATTATTCACATTCACTCACTCACTTTCAGTAAGTGCTTTATCCTTGTCAGGGCGGCAGGAGATCCAGAGCCAATTCTGGGAATACTAAGTGTGAGATAGAAACACACCATGAATGGGATTCCAGTCCATCACAGAGCACCATGCACACACCACACACACACCTTCATACATTCATTCACACCTACAAGCAATTTACTGCATGTCTCACCGTGCAATGTATAAATCAATGAATGCCAAATACAGATTGAAAATAGGGCAGAAAACTGTGTGATAAAATGCAAAAAATAATATCTTAAACCAGTGCCTATAATAGAAGATTTTTTTCTAGTGACTGCTTCATAAATCAAACCTCTAGCAAGAGTTACAGTGCCTGACTCCTCCCATGCTGAACGATGCTGTTCTTTTGTCATTATTTCCTGGGCTAGAATAGCAAGACTTGATTTGAAGTTAAACGTTTATTTATATATTGCCTCACTAGTGAAAATCATTTACAGGAAAAGAGTTTGTAGAAATACAGTAGTTAAAAGGTTAAAGCTAAGAATAAGCTGATCGGCTTTAATGTAATAAGTGATATGATTATTTCAGTTTGAAACCCATGTACTGCACATCACATGTCTGTCTGTCTTTCTGTACAGCCGAACTCTCTGTCTAACTCATTAATACAAAGAAATGCAATTTTGTGATGTTGAGTATCTAATTGGAGAGTGAACCACAGATGAGAAATAAAAAATAAAAAGTAGATCGGATAAAAATGAAGTTTTGTCTTGAAACGAATCTAGTGTGTTAAAATTCATTTCTACAGTATCACTTAGGCGCTGTTATTGCATCAGTGAAAAAATATTAACGAGTAAAAATATTCAGTTCTAATTAATGATCTAATTAACATTGGTGCAGGTGTTCGTTTACATTGAGTAGTTTATTTAAAAGTAGATTATTAATAACCTCGCTTATATTCAACATTTTGATTTCGCTTACGGCGCAGGTTAAACTTTAACCCACAGGAAATTAAACATATCTTGATCTATCCATTCATCTTTGAATGTTCAGTTTTCATAGTCGATTTTTTTTTTTTTTTTGAGTAAGCCATACTTTCATGTTGTGAATTTTGTCATTTCCATGTCTTTTGCGTACGCTGTCCATATACCATAAAACTATCACTTCCAGCCATGCCCACCTCGGGTGCAAACGAGTTAAATTAGAAAGAAAAGAAAATCACTACTGTAGATGCTGTGACCTAATCTGGCACATAACTGCTCATAACGTTATTTCTATTCAACATTTTGATTTACTTGATCTATTGCACTGGTTTAACTTTAGGTAAATACCACCTACTGATTATTATGCATAATTGCATGACTTGAAATCAGAAGCTGAACAGGCTGCAGACGGTGATGAAAACAGTTTGTTTACAGTTGTGAAGTAGAAAGAGAGAGAGAGAGAGAGAGAGAGAGAGAGAGAGAGAGAGAGATGATTTTACTGTACAAGAGGCTACTGTGAGTTAATATGCACGCTAAATTTAATTAAAAGGTACTTTTCCTCAGATACATAGGTAAGTGAAACTCTTCTACTTTTACTTGAGTAGTATTTGCCATAGAGAATCTATACCTTTACCCTTGTGTAGTTTGGCTACCTCGGATCTAGTGGCAGATGGGTATGACATGAGAGGAAATAAACCAGGAACCCTTTTTTGGTGAAGAAACTAAAGAACATTCAATAATCTCTCATGTGCGTGTATGTATTTCCCTCCCAGTTGGCAAGCGTGCCGGAGCGGACCGTTAGGTGTTCCGAGGTGCAGCGGACACATCAAATTTTCATCTTCATTATGAACATATTAAACCTGTTGTTTCTGTATTTGCGCGAAACGAAGTAGCAATTACAGATCTTTAATAGAAACAAATCTTCCTATTACAGTGTACATGGCATTTCACAGCAGGTACAGTAATACCATTTCAGTAGAACTGCTGATAAGGGAAAGTCAAAGCTCTCTCATTATAACACACGCATACAGCAGGGAGATTTAACATAATGTGCAGGATGCTTTCATTTTTATTTCTTTTGTTCGTTCGTTTGAAGCTGCGGTTGCTAGCATATGATTTTACTCAGAATTATATAATGTAATAGAATTATTCCTTTGCTCACCTGCTTACATTCAGAATTATGCTTTAGTCAGATTACCTGGTGTGTTCCGGTCCTCAGTTGTATTTTTCTCTTGAAAGTTGTTAATAAAACTTTTACACCCTCCCACACTCCTAGCCCAGACTACACTAAATCAATGTTCCTCATTTTCCTTCATTAAACGTCTCACACTGGGATTCTGTGAAAGATGCAGTGTTGATCAAGATATTCTTTTCTAAGGTTTCAGGGAAAATGGAAGAAAAGCAAATCCATGTACAGGAGACTAGATTTCATTATCACAAGGATGTCATTTATCATTTGTACTGTAGTTTTCACTGATGGCGGCTGAGTGATTAGCACTGTTGCCTTGCATCTCCAGGGTCTAGGTGCAGTTCCCGTCTTAGGTCTGTGGAGTTTGTATGTTCTCCCTATGTTTGGTGTGTTTCCTCCCACTGCCCAAAGACATTTAAATTATGCTAGATTGGCGTTCCCAAGAAGTGAGTGTGTGTGTGTGTGTGTGTGTGTG
>QMIH01000106.1:17635-28684 GCA_003987875.1 Clarias batrachus
AGGAGAAGTTCATCCGAGTCACCAGCCTCAGAAATCGGCGGTTAACAGCAGCTCAGATCAGAGAGCAGGTCAATGCCACACAGAGTTCTAGCAGCAGACACATCTCTAGAACAACTGTTAAGAGGAGACTGTGTGAATCAGGCCTTCATGCTAGAATATCTGCTTGGAAACCACTGCTAAGGACAGGCAACAAGCAGAAGAGACGCGTTTGGGCTAAAGAACACAATAAAGAACACAATAAAGAAAACTCGCTGAATGAGAAGGTGTGTCCAAATAGAGAGAGAGAGAGAGAGAGCGAGAGAGAGAGAGAACATTTTTGGGGCATTTGCATGATTTTCTTTCGTTTATATATTTCATATAAATATATTTTATTTATCACTTCCGTATTTTTTTATTTTATTTTATTTACTCATTTGCTTATGACCAAATGTAATGCAAATGCAGTTAAATCACTGAATGTCCATTTACTGACTTTCTCCAGCTTGCGGTGTGATTTATAGGTGAGCAAACCAAAAAAGAAGTGTGTTTAAGGGCGTTTTCACACTGGTAACGATCTGTTCCGTTCTGTACCCGAGCACTGGATGGTTTATCCACCACACTCCTGTTTCAATAGTAAGAAATCTCTCTGACACACATTTCTCTTGTTGTTTTCTGGCTTTTTGTATTGTGCAGTTTACCACACAAAAGATAATCTGAAATGGGAACATAAAAACACCCGACGTTTGAGAAATCCTGAGAAATGGTTTATTTTTTCCGGAGTGGCTTATTGTCATTGCACTATTATTCAAATGCAAATTGCCTGAGCATGTGTTGCAGTGTTGCTATTCATCATGTTCTTCATTTGCCGCTCTCAACATACTTAATTTGAATAGAACATAAAAAGCAGGTCAACATTGAAATACAGACAAAACAAACAGTGGAATTAAAGTCTTGGATTCATTAAGTACACACAAAACGTTCTCACGTTCAGTGTCGGTTTGTGGCACATAATATATGTGACCCTGACTGTGAAAAGCCACTCCGGAAAAAAACAAAAAAACAAAAAAAATCACTGTATTGTATTACAAATATATTCGAATCTTCGATAGTACATTGCAAATATACTAACAAAACCTTGTACCATCAGTTAATATATAAAAAGTATACTAACATCATGCTTTTACCATATTTTGGAATTAAACTTTAAACATACTTCACACTTGTTTACACTTTGTTTTGTTTGTTTTTCAATTCATTTTTGGTATATTTTTAAAAAAGTGCTCGAAATAATCATTGTACAAATCAAATGTACAAAAAGTATACATTAGAATACAAATTTGAATATACGGTAGTCTCAGTATATTTTCAGTTACATTTAAATGTACTTATTCATATGTCGTTATTTATGCTTATATTTAGAGCACTACTCTCTCAAACTCGATTTTGCTTGCTGAAAATCACTTCTGCACATTCAAGATAATGTATGTGTTTTAACTCAGTCTCTTCTGTGCGCTCACTATCATAAAGTTACACTTGCACAAACTGTAGCAGCGTTACAACTCTGCAACTATTCCAACCAACCAGAGACTAGAATCGGCGGAACACCAGCCAATCAGATGCTGGAGGCGGACAGATTCGGACTGGGTTTTCTGATTGGCTCCCCAGTTCTTCCGTTCCTGGTTTGAATTCACGGCTGGAAGCTGCATCATTGCGTGCATTCGTTTGTATCGTTATTATTTGATTTTCATCGGCATAAGGTAAATTTCGTGGTTTTTGTTAGGTAGTTTAAAATCAAGTACACAGAATGGGTAAACTATAGAATGTATTGTGTAACAGCTAGAATCAACACATCAGGTTTGAACGAACACTGTACCTGTATATTCTAATACTAATGTCTGTCTTTGTTTAGACAAATGTTCAAATTTTAGTTTGTGTGTTTGCACGACAACCTGACGTTTTGTTGAATACCAATACACTATACTACTGTTTTTTGTAACCTTGTGCAAATGAAATCATGAATAAAATCTGCCTCATAATTACTGATGTAATATGTTTCAAAAGCATGTTATAGTGTAGAAAATGCATTCAGCATTTGTAAATTATCCTAAACACATTTAGTGTACCGGTAACACATATGCAATCCTGTATTATAGAAGACTGTGTGCACTGTATGATATAATAAAGTATGTTTTTATTAAGAACACAGTGTACTTTTTAGTATTTTTAATTGGCCAGAAGTATAACAGGATGCTACTGCTGCAATAAGAACATACTCATAGTATATTAATCTTGTATTTGTAACACAGTAAAAATTGCTGTAATGCACTTATACAATTTTAAATATACACTTAAATTTAATTAATTACTGTCAGATATGTATGTTAGTACACACATCCATATACTTTAAGTGTACTAAGTATACGTAAAGTTGTTTCACTTTAACACACACAAGTATACTTAATGCACTTAAAATCGTGCTTTTTTTTTTTTTTACAATTTAATTACAACTTAAATACACTTTATTTTAATACAAAATTAGTTGTTCCAAAATAGCAAACTTAAAGTATACAGTACTAGTCATTAGTCTGGAGCAAGTACACTTAAATATGCTTTGGCATGCCAGGATTTAATATACTTAGCATACTTTTTTTTTTTTTTTACTTGGGAAGTTGAAGTCATTTTTAGTGAGTCACTGTTTTCTGCATAAAATTGTATGTAGAATGAGTTTCTGTCGAAAAAAAAAAAGTGAAGGATTTCACATAATGTCTAAACCAACAGCGCAAACCCCCTCCATCTTCTTTTTAAAGCTGAAAAACATTTACAACCACCATTATTGCTTTCTGAGCATTGCTTGACATTAGGAGTGGTGAATGAGTGTGTGTTTGCGGTTGTGAATGTGTGTGTGCATGTGTGTGTATGTGGGTGTGCGTAGGACGGTCTTTTCCAAAATCAGATTAGTTCTGAAATTAAAGCTCTCCAACATGTTTCACTCTCCATTACAGCCCATCGATTTTAGCCCTCACACCTAATCTGACCTCTTGATTTCAGATTTTTAAAAGTCACAGCCCAGAACCGAGACTGGAATCCACTCAGAGCATGAAATAAAGCTGTGCTTTAAGGGTTACACTGATGGAAAAGATTTGCAGTGTGACTGTCTTAGGCTGAGTTTGACCCAAGCCGCTCTCATATCAGCCACCCACAGTGTACGTGTTTAATGATTTTCGTCTGGTAAGAAGCTTTTACTGCACAGGCAAGAGTCAAGGACTCACAATAAAGTCTCTAGCCTACTGTACATTGAGAAATATTTTAAAAGTGGTTCTTTGTAACTGCTTCGGTGATACAAGGGTATTAACTCTAACCATGCAGAGTTCATTTAATCAGCTTTCTCATATTGAAAAAACAAAACAAAAAACAAACTCACAGCGGTCTACCAAAACACAATCCCAAATTATTCCTATGACTAGATGTCTTTTGCTCATGCTTTATGTGAGAAATAATAGAAATCTAGCATCAGGAGCCATTATGCCACACTTCTCTTGCTGCGACCTTCTTATCCTTTTAGACGTCTAAATAAGGATGCTCTTCTTCTTTTTTTTTCATGCTCCCATTTTGGGCCACGACAGCAAACCCTTCAATGTGTATATTTGGTTTTGGCACAGGTTTTTACACCGGTTACCATTTCAGATGCAACCCTTTCCATTTGTATGGCCTGTATTGTCTTGCAAACCCTACAGTATGTCTGGGGTAACGGAATGGAATTCCTGTCTTCCGGGAGGCAAGCGGAGATACGTCCACTACACAAATAAGGATAAAATGTGTATAGGTAACACTGATGTGGTTTTTTTCTCAAGTATAAGTCCATATTAACTTAAACACATCAACTATTGTATTAAACTTCCAGCCTCCTAACACACAGTATGACTGCAGATCAATCCCTGCTATCACCCAAATGAGGATGGGCTCCCTGTTGAGTCTGGATCCTCTCAAGGTTTCTTCCTACTGCCATCTCAGGGAGGTTATTTGTGTCTACTTGTGTCGCCCATTTTCTTAAATGTTGTGCATTTAGAGATGCTCTTCATACCTCTTTAACCTCTGCATGCCTTGGTAATAATTTGATGATATTTGAATACCAGTAGATCAGCAAGGATTTAACAAGAAGTTGAACAGTGTAGCACGCTGTAGGGGCTCAGGAAATCACGGACACAGAGACACAGAACTGCGGTGCAAACAGTGCAGTGCGTTTATTAGTGCACAGGTGCTAGGTGGCAAAACACACACTTAGCGATAGGTGTGGCGGATACTTGGTGCCAAGGCGTGGAGGAGGTCGGGTGATTTGTACCCGCGTTTGATCGGGTCGTTGGGGGTTGATGTGTTCGTCGGAGCGGATGTCAGTGGTGCCGCTGGCGCAGAATGGCTGGTGCGCGGGTGCCTTCCGGCCGGCGAATACACAGATGAGGGTTCCTTTGAGTCCGAGTATGTGGGGAGAGGAGAGTAACGTGAGTAACCTGCATACATTCTTTCCTACTCACCGGTAGGTGCCGTCTCGATCCTTTTATAGGGAGCGACCAACAGGCAGACGGTAGAGGATTCGCTGCCAGTATTGCCGGTGAGTGGCGACGCTCCGCCTCTTTAATTATGCCTCTGGCGCTGTCCGTGGTGCTGAACCTGCGTCTTTTCCCTTTTTTACTGGACAAGATTAAGGCTGTTCCGGTACCGTGCGCGTTGGCTATAAGCCCATCGCCACAGCAGTGGCCGGTGCTTGTACGTGTTACATTCTAGTTTTGTCTGACAGTAAATAGGGAAAGTTGGGTACTCACAATTGCTTCTAGTGGGTTCAAAATTATTTAAATACAACAATTCAATATCATGACGGAAATAGTGTTACAATATACAGTACTGTCTTTCCATATGAGGTCATACCCATATACTATAAGGTTAGCGATCGAAGTTACTATTTATAGTATGTGAGAAAGTTCCTTGGATTAAGTGTCAGGATACGCCCCTACTTCAGCTGATTTTTTCAGGGGCCATGTTCATATTATGCAAATGATAATAGTGCATCCCTGCATCCATTCCAGATTTTTCTCAAATAAAAGTTTAGAGGCTGGGATAAAATGTATTATTCATTTTTGTTTTGAATTTAACAATTCAACTTGTTTGCAGAGAACTGTAAAGAACCTTTGAGCCACACTGTGATATAAACAATTTGAATAATTAAGCAAGAGTCACATAAACATTTTATAATCCTGGCGTTTTTTTTTTTTTCTTCTTTTTTTTTTCTCTCATCCATGTCAAGGCTTCTCTTCTGATTGAGCAGAACAACCTGGCGGAGCTGGACGATTACTCCCTGACTCCACTAAATTATGGCCGGTGGCATTCAGTGGATGACAAAAAGGCCGTGCTTCAACTGTGTCGGCAATACAGACAGAATCAAGGATCACACACGCCAGGAAAAATACAGCCAACAGTATGCAGGTTAGATGCACAGCTGTGCTCCAACTATTATAAGTAAATGCACTTACTTATAAATTATACACTGGAGCTAGAAGTCAGAATTCAGAATTAGGTTTATTGACCAAGGAATTTAATACAGGCTGTTGGTGACTCTCAAAAGCGCAGACATACATAAAGACATTACATTTCCAGTGTTTTTAAATCTTTTTGTCAGATGTTACTATAGGAATACTAAAGTATAATTACAGTACAGTACAAGCATTTTATAAGTGTCAAGAGCTTTTATTGACAGTTACATTAAGTTTATGCAAAGAGTCAATAATTGCAGTGTTGATCCTTCTTGACGTTTGACCACACGTTCTCAATAAGGTTAAGGTCTGAGTTTCTTGGACCCAAAATTTTGATGTTTTGTTCTCAGAGCCACTTAGTTATCACTTTTGCCTTATGGCAGGGTGCTCCATCATGCTGAAAAAGACATCGTTTGTCAGCGAACTGTTCTTGGATGGTTGGGATAAGTTGCTCTTGGAGGATGCTTTTGTACCATTCTTTATTCATGGCTGTGTTCTTAGACAAAATTGTGAGTGAGCAACCTTACACATGAATGAGGACTGATGGTAGTTTTCTCATTCTCAAAACACAGAGTATGTACAGTAACAGATCAGCAATGCACATAAAGTGTGTGTGCATGGCAGTGCAAATAACAGTAGTGTGCATCACATATGATAAGGATGTTTTTTTTATGACTGTTTGTACAATACACATACAGTAATAACATACAACATGCGCGAGTAGTGCAAATAAGAATAATGTAAGTCTCATACAAGGATGAAGTGATTAGTGATTATTCTTTCAATACTGTACATTCGTAGATGTAAGGTGTAAGGGTGTAGGAAGTTAGTAAAATGCATGTTGGTGCTTTTACACAGCAAATTGCATATAATCAAATCAACCATTTAGGAGGAAAAAGGCACCACTGAACATACTTTACACATAGGAAGCAGCACAGCATCATTACACTTCTGAAGATGCGTGATGATAACAGTATATTTATTAATCAAACAAGCAATAAACACAAGAACTTTCATATTAATGCTAGTCACTGGACAAGAGCTTGCAGGCAAAACCAATAAAAATAGGTCAAAGAAATAAATAAAAATTTGGTCAAAAATTCCATTACAGCTGTGAAAAATGAACCAGTTGGTTTTTAGAGGGTAATTATCCTTGAAAATGTATTACTTTGGCTTTGTTGTTTTGTTTTTCCTCAGCTCATTCAGCACATCAGGTAGGTTTGCCAGAGCAATTGCTTTTATTATAGCACTCTAAAGCTCATGACAAAAAAATATACACCACCCTGAAACCCACTTTTACAGTCCTGATAATAGTATTTTACTTATTATATTTATAATATTATTATTATAAGGGAATCCATAAAACCAAATAACCGCATCACTTAACACAGTGAGAAGTGTCTTTCTGGCACTGAACATAACCGCCATCTTGGACTAATCCCTTAATCTGTTCACACACACTAGAGGTTGTGACAAAAATGATCCACTGTGCAGGTGTGACTGTGTTACATCAGTTCATTTGTAAATGCACTGTAAGCAAAAATGGATGCCCCACTTGTGATTTGTATGAAAGAAGAGCACAAAGCTTTTTAGAATTCTTAGCCTAAAAAGTCCTAGCTGGGAGTCCTAGACTAAAAGTGATATGATTAGAATATATGATAATAGAGCAGACAGTGAAATCTTAATGTTTGTATATAAAGAAATTATAATCATGAATGCAGTCTACTTTATGCAAAGTTTCTGTTATAGCATAAATAAGTTAATTAAAAGAGACAAATGTTGAAAATGTGTCTACTTTTGAAGTAATCAATCTCCATGCTGTAGTTACTGTATTTAAGTTCTTACATTTATTTACCGTATTGGTTTTATTACTTGGAATCCATTTCAGAATGATGGGCGCAAAATGGCTCAGTTTTTTACCAATTTACATGATTGCAGGACAGTCTATTCAAGTTGCACTTTTGGATGATATGTAGCCAACAATCCAAGAGAGATGGAAGGAAGTAAAACAACAAGAAAACCAGATTGGACAGAAGAGCAGTGTTTACTTTTAGCTTTACATTCAGTGTTTGGAGAATATTTCTTCTTTCCACCATTTTGTCCTCTGCTATAAAAACTCTTAAGCCTCTTAAAAGTCCTCCTCTCTACTCTTAACAAGTTTTTTTTCTTTAGGAGCTGTTTTTAAGTCTAAGATGTTTTGTGAATCATTTTTTTTTTTTTTATCTTTTCTAAGATTTAGTCCAAAATTTAAGGAGAAATTCTAAGAAAATGTCATAATTTTAAGAATCTTCTAAGAATTTAATCTCTAGCGGCAACTTTTAGGCTAAGAAGCTTTGTAAACCTTGGTGCATTCATGGCTGGCAGCTCAGGCTAAGGCATTTTTTTTTTTGTTTGTTTGTTTTTTGTTTTGTTTTAATGAGATAATACGAAAGCTTGTTGACAAATTGTATTGAAAAGGAGATGATGTCAAAAAAGAATGTTTTTGTCTTTTCTAAACGTTTATTAAAATAAAGGCTACATCCAAAGGGTGGATAATTTTTGACTCAGCCTCTTATAAATATGAATTCATTTCACATTTACTGTAGATTTTAACCACATATACCTCAGCTTGTTGTCCTACACTGTACATCTGTTTGTAATGCTTTCATCTGTTTGCTAATATAACAAACATGGACATGAACACACTGCACAGTACATATACTATATATACATGTATATATAATATTTCCTATGTGAAAGTCCAGGTCTGCTTAGCTCCTGTGTCACTGACTTATTTATATACAACTGTGCCTCCAAGCCATGTGGCCTACAAGCACCCGAAAATGTAATTTTTCCCAGATTAGATTTGAAGAATGTATGACTAGAATATCAATGCCATCATTTAATATGATCTCTATAAAAAGAAAGAGCTGTCTGAAATGTATTTTTTCTCCTTAGTCAGCCAGTTGAGATGGATCGTGGAACTCATTTCTGACCATCAGTGAAGTGGCAAATTCTTCTTTTTTTTTTTTTTCTCGATGGAGCATTATGAAATAGAGTTCATCTACTGTATAATTCTACTTAAAGCAGATAAATAAAATAGGTATAAATAAAATATATGTATACCTATGCCATCATTACGTGCCATGGACTGAAGCTCAAATGTTCTTTTTATATTGCAGATCTGCAAGCATTTTTGACTTGACCTTATGTTCTAGCCGTGCTTCATTTGCCTTTTTAAATTTTCAACACAAGTCACATTTCAGTACCCTTCGTTGTTGTTAAAGGCATTTTTCTCTGTTTTGTTTGTTTCTGCCTCTGTCTGTCAAGACAGTATAACATTTCCAGATCTATGAATAATGCAGTAATTTGTGAGGCAGATGCTTCTAAAAATAGAATAAAAGTGTGTAATTGTTTCATATAGAAGTTTTCAGAATAGACAATTTGGGAATTTCTTGGTACAGTATGTCATCAAAATGCTTTTTTTGCTGTTCTTTTTTGTTGTTTTGGTACATTCAAGATCAACTAAGTAGACGCTGGTAATTGGAATACTGTTAACCCATGAACTGTTTTAAAATAAACTAATTAGTAAACTAATAAATGTACCTAGAAATGCTTTTTCAAAAATACAAAAATGTGCAGTTACTGTAAATCATCCATTTCATTTTATACTCAGCTGCCGCAAATTATTATGGGAACTGTGAAAGCAATAAGCGCTGGCTCCACCACCAAACTCCTGGTGAGGGTCTGGACTCTGTCCCACTCTGGCGAAGCCCCTGATGAGAGGTGCTGGGTAGAAATAGGAATACTTATAGTCCAACAGCATTGTGCTGGGATTTACCCTAGTGGGTCTCCTCCTTTCCTCTTATGTTTTGTTTGCCCTTTTCAGAGTCCTTGGAATGGGGTGTTGGAAGATGCCTTATCACGAGATCTAACCCAGACGCAGGTAAGCAGAAGAAAATGGATGGATGAATGTATGGACATTCATTAGTTTTTTGCAGTCCATTTATTCTGTAGTTTTAATATCAGGTCTGCACTGGGATTGTAATGATTATGCTAAATGGAGTAATAAGGCCTGTGTGTGTGTTTACTATAGTAGTACTGGACTAAGTGGCTTTATTTAACAACTTAACAGCCGGGGATTATAATGCACAGACACACACACTGCCAAGTTAGCCTATAACAAAGTGCCTCCTGCTCATCTTACTTTACTCCACAGTCCATATAAAATTTCTTCAATATGCAACGCTTCATCTATGTTTTGGATAAAACTACCTGAGTTTGTCAAATGCCATCTCTTATGATTTTTTGCATCCTTTATGAAAACAGCCTGGCTTGGTGCATTTAAAGCTGGATTTTTTCCCTTCGTTTCAAGGTTAAATATCGATTTGAGTCAACAAATGATACAAACTTCAGTTATATTAAAATTTCTGTTGGCAGCACTGTCTAATCAGCACTTTTTGTTTAAGGCTAGCATCTCCCCAGTTATGCTATGCAGGTGTCAAAGTGTGACATGAGTTTATTTCCATGCCCCATTTGTGATTTGCATGAAAAGAAGAGCAGAGTGCGAAAAAAGTCAGAGAAGAGCATGAACAGAAGTATTTGTATCAAACAAAATTCGGACTTGTACTCTAAGGAAGGTGGAAGTTTCATAAAGAGAATTATTACTGGTGATGAGAATGAATTCATCACTGGAACATTATCAGGAAAAAGGTTCAAACAATCAGCAGTGCTCATTACGGTGAGACGCTTATTGAAGAGCTGAAATGTCGGATGAAACACACTGTGATCTTGCATGATGATGCATGTCCGCATACACACTGTCAACACTCTGCAAAATTTCGTTTAGAGCTGTTAATTCATCTTCTCTATAGTCCTGACATTGCTCCATCAGATGTTCACCTGTTTGGTTTGCTGAAAGCAAGAGAAGATTTACTTCTGAAAAAGTGAAGACAATTGTGTATTCATGGCTGGCAGCTCAACCACTATTTTTTGCAGAGCGATTTCTTTTTCTTATTTTTTTTTTAAAGCAATATGAAAGCTTGTTGACATCGACAAAGTTTATGAAAAAGCAGGAAAATTATGTTGAAAAATTATGTATTTGTCTTTTCAAAACAATTATTAAAATACATTCTACAGACAGAGGACAGATACCTTTTGACTCACACTTTGTATGTTCATCATAATTTTGAGTGTGCTTCATACAAGATTACACATTTTAACCTCCATATGTGAGTCACCTTAAATAACCTATGGAAAATTATTAAAGATTTAAATCATTGCCTTCAATGGCATTGGATGAAGATAAATAGCATGAATCTAAACCTGGAAGAAATATTAAAGGTCATTTTTGGATTTAAACATAGATGTTTCAGTTAATGGAATAGTATAGTACACTGAAAGAACAGAGGGAAATGTGAATCATGTGCCACGGCTTATTTTGGACCCCCTTGACAAAAGGTGAGCTTTTATTTAATCATTAATGGAATGTGTTTGTTGCCTTTTCACTATGTATTTATAGGGGAAAAAACAAATAAATAAATTAAAAATTTATATATATATATATATA
>QMIH01000106.1:29397-52826 GCA_003987875.1 Clarias batrachus
AATGTGCTGTTTCATTCTCTGTAGCTTTACATTCGAACGTTCTACAAGCCCCGTGCCACTTTGTGGAAGTTCATTTTTCTAGCCAATCAGAATTCAGGAAGTAGGACTTCCCTGAAAATGGTTCACAGACATTCAGGGTTTTTATTTTATTTTTTATTTTTTTGCTTCCACTAATGCACATTAATTTAAGAAATGCTAAATGGAGACGGTTCATAAAAAAACAAAAAAAAAACATAGATAGATAGATAGATAGATAGATAGATAGATAGATAGATAGATAGATAGATAGATAGATATAAACCTGAACCTTAAGCTAGTAAGATTTATAATTTTGCAATAATCCAAGTTGTGTTTTTTTTTTTCATTTATCTTGTAAACTTAAAGCAAGAGAGAGAGAGAGAGAGAGAGAGAGAGAGAGAGAGAGAGAGAGAGTGATTACTAAAAAAAATGATTCATGATTTAAAGCTGTTATAATCTAAGCAATATCAGGAACCACTTTTCACTTTTTTTCAGAAGAGAAGCTTGAGTCTATTTCAAAGATTGATGTCTTTAATCAAGATTTTTAGCAAGTGGAGCAGTGTGCATGGTGGCATACCAGATGTACTTTGCATAAAAGGAGTTACAGCTTTAGAGAAGGTCATCAGAAAGCAAGAATGCAACTGTTCCTGTATGTATGAATAAATAAATAAATAAATACATTCTTGCACAAATGGGCTGAGAATCAAAAATGTAGAGTTTCTTTTCTTTTTTTTTAAATAATGATTTATATATTTTTTATTTTATTTTGATTGATGGAAGATGTAAGGCCAGATTTCATAACATGGAACCGCTGCATATTTCACGAAAGACTGCAAATGCATTATGAGAGCAACTACTAAGGTGGATCCATCCAATCATCTAGAAACCTCTATAGTCCTTTAGCTAGGGTCAGGGTGCAATGCTGATTAACATTCTATTTATTCACACACTATGGGCAATTTGGGAACACCAATTAGACTAAACTGCTGGTGTTTAGACTGTGGGAGGAAACTGGAGTACCCAGAGGAAAACCCACCAAGCACAGGGAGAACATGCAAACTCCATGCACAGCAGTGCTAACCGCTAAGCCACCTTAAACCTCCCTTTATCATTTTAATTCTGTTTCAGTTCAGTTTAGCAACGAACTGCAATCTTGTAATGCGGTCTGTCTGTTAAAAATGCCAAATCAGTAATATTTTATGAAACCACACACATTCCTCAGATATGGACCTGACACCAGATGCTGCACCTGGACAGTACATTAGCTCGACGAGCCGTACAGTAACTACATGGCAGTGGTGCTGCGATTCTGATGCTGCTGACTGATCAGATACTCAGACACCCGCTTGATTTCACCCATTTATTGTCTTTTAATACTTTCTCCAATGCTGTGTTTCTTCATCACTAAATGGTCAGCAGCCGAATGCTTCTGTTTAATGACTTCCTCAGAGTGTCTCAGTTGCTCGTTTATTCATTCATTTAGTGTCCAAACCAAGAGTAGAGCTCTTAGAGAGCGTCTCAATTCAACCAATACAGCTAAGTAATGTTTAATGGCTGCTCAGCGGAGTATCTCTCTTTTTCTCGGCCGCACTCTCTAACACACTTGTATTGATTCAAACACACTTGGACACACACATGCTTCGAGAAAGAATTGAGTCTGAATGCCTTCTGCCTTATTAGTGATATGCTCTGAGGAGTTTTAACAACAGAGAAAAGTGTGTGTGTGTGTGTGTGTGTGTGTGTGTGTGTGTGTGTGTGTGTGTTCGCGTGCAGTGAATGAATCGGATGCAAGGTAAAGTGCTCGCTCAGAACAAAGTGAAGTGAATCTTATATAAGTCCATAGGCGCCCCCGTTCCTCTTCTTATAAGGAGTGAAGCTGCTGCATGTAATAAATCAAAGGTAATTATGATAATAACGAATGTATTGTATAACCCGCTTTATCTTCGACTCTCCACAGTCGTGTTATATCCTCGGGGGTCTGCTCCAAACTTTCACCATCAATCTGTATCAGCACAATTTGGCCCACAAACAGCCGCACAGCGAGAACATTACGAGCAAAGAGAGAGAGAAATCTGCATCAGTGTAAAAGCTGCCTGTATTATACAGTACAGTGTAAAGCATTCTTCTTCTTCCTTTTCTTCATATCTTCTTTGTTGTGGGGTAGTTGGTGTCCTCAGAGCCTTACCAGTACAGAGAGGATGTGTAGTGTCTCTGTCGCTTTGCTGTAATACACTGATCTCTGGAGAGTGCGTATCGATCCGAGAGAATTTTTACATTTTCTACAGCTTCCTACATAAGCAGTGAGTGCAGAGCACTGGGACTGAGGTGTGAAGCAACATCAAAGGTGTAGAGAGAGAAAGAGAGATAGAGAGATCTCGAGTCTTTTTTTTCGTTTTTTGTTTTTTCTTTACATTTTGAGATCATAGTATCAGTTCTATGCAAAATATACTGGCCAAAGGGAACGCTTAGTCCCGGATTGACTCGAACACCGGTATGATCCAAGTTGTGTACTTTTTTTTTTTTTTTCTTTTAAAGTTGCCTTTTCTCATCCAAAGCAGTTCATTGTACTGTTGGCCCTCTGGTATATGACAAAAATAAATAAACTACCCTAACCGACTATGCCACACTGGTATGTAACACACCGTGGAACTTCAGTGGGTACTGTGGTAGTACTATGTTTTTACATTAATACGTTCTTATTAATACTACGCAAAATATACTGCTCGAAAAAAAAAAAAAAAACGTAGTCCCGGATTGACGTGAACGCCCCACATATATGGATATATGGTTCAAGTCAAACCAGGACTAACTGTTCCCTTTATTTATTTATTTATTTATTTTTATATACTGTATAAATGTATTCGGGTTTTGGTGGCTCGGTGGTAGTGTTTCTCACCTGCCATGTGGAAGACTCAAGTTCAATTCCCACTCAGGGCCCAAACCCCAGCCACTGGATACAGTGCCTGTCCACAAGTTGTTTGCGGATTGGATAGTCCGCTGTAGCGACCACTCGAGAGGAGCAGTCTAAAGACCAACATACTGTATAAATGTGTTAAAAAGTCGAGGTAAACTACATACAGTACATCAAGTCAATTTATTCCTTTTTCTGGTTTCCATTTTTAAAGCTTATACAAATGTATTAATTTTTTTTTTTTTTTTTTTACATCTTTGCTGTTGTCTTCAAGTCGTGATCAAGTAAATGAGTGGAGAAGCACTTCTTCTTCTACTTCTTCTTTTAATTCCTCACTTCTCATTATGTTTCTCACGGTTCACTGCATGCTTTAGTTACAGATTTATAATTCATCTTCAGAAGAATTCCCACACTAAGGTAACTTGTGCCTCGTAGCCAATTAGCCAATTTGACAAATTTTGCCAAAATCGTGTTTCGCAAGGCCAGAGTTGAAGCTTATTTACGACTCATTAGCGGGGATCATTAACGCTGTGTGGCTTGCAAACATTTTGGAGCCTCGGGGAAGCTTTCAGTGTCAGCCATTAGCTTTGATAAAGGTAAATAAGCTAAAAGCTGTTCAACGCTGCCATGTTAAAATGTCCTGACTCCACTGTGCCAAGCTTCTCATCAGAGAGGCCTTCAGAGACATCACATTAGAAATGTTACCATGGAAATCCAAAGGTATCTCTATGGTTTTTTTTCACAGTATAATGGTACTTATTTGCTGATATACTGTAGTTCATGTGTCACAATACGGTATGCGGTTCTAACATGGTACAACATTACACATACTATAGTATGGTAAATAGTTCTACATATATATATATATATATATATGTAATTTGTTTATAGAGCCAATAAACAAATTGGCTCCAAAATGTTTATCAATTAGCAGAGTAATAGCACAGTTTTGCTTAAAACATTGTTAGTGCGCATCTTGCTGCGTCTTAGTGCATCTGTGACCAAGACAGCAAGTCTTTGTGATGTATCAAGAGTATTGGCAGCATACCACCAAGAAGGAGGAACCACATCCAACAGGAATACAGTAACTGTGGACGCAAGAGGAAGTTGTCTGAAAGGGATATCCAGGTTTAAAATCCTTGGGAAAGTTAAAGAGTAAGATACGTTGGCTTGATTGAACTGGATTGGGCTGGTTTCAAAAATATTGGTGCTTCACTCCATTAACTCATACCGCTAAATAATCCTTTTAGAATCGAACATATGTATATTAATTGATCACACATATTTTATTATACTTTATGATTGAACATACATAACTTCTTACATTTACTGTATCTGTAATTAGACAGAAGTCTGACAGCGATAGAGTTGGATCTTTGAAATGAAACAAGATGAAATCTCTTTCGCCTTGAAATGAGCAGTTGAATCTTGTTTGAGTTTGAATGTCAACATTAAAGTGTGTCAGTGTTTATGATTAGGGTTAATCTTTGGGCAGATCTGTTAGGTCATAGGTCAACGTGAGTAAGTACGTACATATCTGTGCAATCCACTTTGACTGAAAGAATGCTGTCCATGATTCCTTCTGTCCTTTGTTCTATACCTTGAACTGTTTCCTCGCTTCTCTGGATAGGAGGTAAGAAATATTGAAGAAGTCAAAGGATGAAATATTGAATCTTTTTACAGAGTCATAAGAGAAGTGAGAAAAAATTGCAGCTCAACACAAAAGTTGACTTATATAGTACCTTGCAAAAGTATTCATATCCCTTGAACTTTTCCTCATTTTGTCACGTTACAACCTCAAATGTAAATTGGGATTGAATGTGAAAGACCAACACAAAGTAGCACATACTTGTGAGATGAAAGGAAAATTGAGTTTCAAATAATAAATATCTAAAATATGCGACGTGCATTTGCATTCAGCCTACCTAAGTCAATACTTTGTAGAACCAACTTTCATTGCAATTGCAACTGCAAGTCTTTTGCAGTACAGTACGTAGCTTTGCACATCTAGAAATAGGTCCAGCTCAATTAGATTGAATGAAGAGGTTTTGTGAACAGCGATTTTCATGTCTTGCCACGGATTCTTAATGCGGTTTATGTCTGAAATTTGACTCGGTCGTTTTAACACACAAATATGCCCTGATATAAACCACTCCATTGTAGCTCTGGCTGTATGTTTAGCGTCGTTGTCCTGCTGGAAGGTGGACATCCCCCCCACCCCCTAACACCCCCCCGCCCCCCAGTCTCAAGTCTTTTGCAGACTCTAACAAGATTCCTTCTAATATTGCTCTGCATTTGGCTTCATCCATCTTCACATTAACTGACCAGCTTCTCTGTCCCTGCTGAAGAAAAGCATCCACACAACATGATGCTGCCACCACTATGTTTCAAAGCAGGGTGATGTGCATGTGTTATTGCTTTTTCGGACAAAAAATTTAATTCTGGTCTTATTTGACCTTCTTCCAAGTTTTCTGTGTCGTCCACATGGTTTGTTGCCACTCATAAATAAAAGGCATACTCGTGGAGTGCATGACTAATAGTTGTCCTATGGTCAGATTCTTGGTTGCTTCTCTGATTAATGCTCTCCTTGCCCGGCCTGTGAGTTTAGATAGACTTCCAGGTCTTTAGATAGACTTCCAGGTCCATTTTCCGATGATGGACTGAACAGTGCTCTGTGAGGTGTTCAAAGCTATTTTTTTAAATAACCTAACCATGCTTTAAACTTTAAAGCACAACTTCATTATTGACCTGTATGGCGTGTTCCTTGGGCTTCATGAGGCTGTTTGTTTGGTAATGTTCTCTAACAAACCTCTAAGGGTTTCACCAAACAGCTGTATTTACAGTTTGCTGAAATTAAATTTCACACTGGTGGACTCTATTTACTTATTAGATAACCTCCAGAGGCAATTGCTTCCATTGGATTTATGTTAGGGGTATCAGAGTAAATACAAAATGCAGCCCTTTTCAGATTTTTATTTTGTCCACCAGGCCACTTACAGTACCAGTTTTACTTTTGTTAGGTCTTGACAACTTCAAACCAGGTACATCCCACAAGAGCTGCAGTTTTCAAGGCCTGTGTAGTCCAATCCAATAAAAGAGCTACTGTAGCTCAAATTGAAGAAAAGGTTCATGCTGGTTCCAATAGGCTTATACAGGTATATACAGTATACATATATTTGTGTGTGTGTAAAATGCAGTATAATGTAAGACCTACGCCTTAGTGATACATTAATGCAGAAGCATATCCTCATTCTCACTTAGTAGGCATCCTCTTGGGGTTTTAAATGAGGTTAGAACACTGCATTCCTCAATATGCTGTCCTCTTCATCACCTCACAAACAACCCGGTCAACCAGCTAATAAAAGACATTCATCATGTCTTGGGTTTTAAAATGTCACAGGCCAAACTGCATGATTCGGACTGAGCTGCTCTGACAGTAAGAATGATCTCAATCAGCAGCTGCTCGTAGCTATACATTGGGAGGGGGAGGAGGGTGAAATGAATAATGACACCGCCTTAAACGAGACTAGACACCATCGGGCTACTACAGTATGTAATGATTTGGTTTTACCTGTAAGTGACACCGCGATAGGCAGCTCAAGGTCAACAAAATAGTCATCCAGCATAGTGTGTGTCATCCATTATTTAATAAAACTTGTAATCATTAGCAAACATAACACAGTACTGTTATTATTCCTCATTCATTCTTCACATAATAGACACAAAAATCTTTCCAAATCCTTTCCAAATTCCAAATAATTTATTACAACATTTATTTTTCTCCCTGAATATCTGATCTCTAATAGTTCTGAAACCCTTCGACTGCATTGAGCTCTCATACTGTAAGAACATCTGCCTGTGTACCTAATGAATAGTGCTGTGATCCGTGCATGTATCTGTCTACCCTTTTCACTCTTCATAAAGTCCCTGAGAGACCGCTGTTTGAATGTGACTTGGCTTGTGGCTGTTGCTGTAAGATGTCAGTACGTCCTCTCATGTCCTCTGTGGGTGATGCCTCAAGACCCATCTGTCATCTTCTCATCTGCCTGCCAGGCCAGACTGCTGCTGCTTTGCATATATACAGTATAAAATGTCTAAATGTCAGTATAAGAACATTTATATACTGTACTGCATACACTCACCATCAGTTGGTACTAAGGGGCCCAAAGAGAATATTCCCACACCATTATAACACAACCTGAATGAACTGTTGATACAATGCAGGGTGGATCCATGCTTTCATGTCGTTTAAGCCAAATTCTGACCCAACAATCCAGGTGTTGCAGCAGAAATCGAGACAGATCCAGGCAAAGTTTTCCTAATATTTTACAGTTCAGTTTAGGTGTAGCCTCAGTTCCATGTTCTTACCTGTCAGGATTGGCACCCGGTGTGGTCTTCTGCTGCTGTATCACAATGGGTTTGAGGTTCCACACATGCGTTTAGAGATGCTCTTCGGAGTACCTCAGTTATGTTGAGTTGCTGTTGAGTTTCTGTCAGCTCATACCAATATGGCTATTCTCCTCTGACCTCTGGCATCAACAAAGCATTTTTTTCTCTACATAACTGGATATTTTTTGTCTTTTTCAGATCATTCTGTAAATGCTAAAGAGATGGTACTGTGCAACATTTCCAGTAGATCATCAGTTTCAGAAATACTCAGAGCAGACGATCTGCCACCAACACCCATTCTACATTTAAAATTAATCACCTTTCTTCCCATCTCAAATGCTCGGTTTGAGCTTCAACAGGTTGTCTTGACCATGTCTAGTTGCTGCCAATTGATTATCTGATTAGATATTTAAAGTAAAGAGCAGTTGAACTAGTGAAGTATAGAAGCATACATAGAATGCGGACAAGCTTGTATTGGAAACCGCTGAAACCCACAATGCTATAGAAATCTTCTGGAACTACCTGTTCTACACTACACTACATGCATAACAGTGGGCTGAACACTTGTTGTGTGTAGGGTGAATTCTATACAAATATTTTTTTAAGTTGTTTTAATATACAATTTATTAAAATAATTATATATTATAATATATTATATACAAATAATATTTTAAAAAAGCACATTGGTCAGAATTTGCTCTTTCAATGATCTTTTTACATTTCGTTACTCATTGCTACACAAACTAATGCTAATTAATAAATAACAAAATAAAAAGATATTCATATTAAAAAATAATATATTCTATTCATATATTGCAATATAAATTATATAAAGAATTGCTGCTTTTCATATATTGAGAAATATATTAAAATATATTCAAACGTATATATCATAAAGTCTGTAATTTATATATATATATACACACACACACACAGTATATACACTCATGGTGCATTATCCTATACAATTACAATTTTTTTTTACTATATGCTTATATGCTAATGTAGTTTGAACAAAATGGACTTCATCAGAGCACACCTACAAAATAAATGTATGTGTATAATTCTTAAACATGCATGAAGTTTCAATAATGTTTTATTACAATTATTTATAAGTATTAATATTGTTTTTTGTCTTTATTGCAATATATATATATATATATTGCATTATATTAATAAATATAAGCACTAGTTTCCTATATATGGAAATGTATTATTTATGATATTGATATTGCATTATATTTTACAATATATTGCCTTTTTTCCCCATAAAGGTTGGAGGACCAGAAACCAGTCTCAAAAAATTTTCTGTCTGTATGTCTAGGCGATTTTGTCACAGCCTCATGCAAAACCGACTTGACATAATTTAATGGAACTTTGCTAGGACTTAGGTATTTGCCGTAGGTTAAATATGCTATGAATGAAATCAAAATGTTGAGAAGAAGGGACACTATGAGCAGTTTTGTGCCAGATTACCTCACTGTCGCAATTGCTTTTTTGGATGAACATAAGGCTTTTGAATTTAAAGTGGGCGTGGCTATACGCATCAAAAGGTATGTAACTTTCGAAAACTGAACCTACAAAGTCTGTTTATTCTTCTTGTGGGAATTTTAGAACCAGTTTGTGTTAATGTTCCCGAAACCGTGGTGTTAATTAAAGCAGTAATGTGAAGAGCCACTATGAGATAAAACACGGGTCACTATGAGATAAAACACATCCACAGTCGTCTGAGGCGAGGGCATGTAAAATACTCAAGTCAAACTCACAGTGTTATGCGCTCAAATCAAAATATTGAGTAAAAGTGATGTTATGAACAGTCATGCGCCAGATGTAATAATCTACTTTAAACAGGGATTGTATTTTTAAAAGCGCTGCAACCGTCAATGACAGGTTCTAATATTAATATTCCATATTTGCCTGAAAGCCGCTAGTCAAGGACACTGCAATTATAGATTTCAGGTTTTGTTTTACACATCATTTATTTAATAAAATTCACAGTGTAATAAATACTGCATGCAAAAAGGAAACGTTTCACTGATGTTTTGTACAAAGTAGCTTTATTTTCATAAACGGTTCCACCTCGGGTCATTATATATACAGTACATATTTCTATCATATATTACTGTGTATTCATTCTAAACACAAATCGATTTCTACAGATCTTTTGATTTTACTGTATGCCGTTGGTTGTGGCTAATAATGCCACCATTACCAACAAAATCAGAAATTCCCTGGAGAAAAATGTATACAATTTTTATACAAACAAACCAAAAAAAAGCACATTGTCCCACATTGTCATGCACTCTCAGAAAAAAAGGGTGCTTACTTTTTTTCTTTTTTTTTTTTTGTCAGTTTCAGGATACCCTTATTGTCTGTACATGTTGTATCTCTCACACTGTGGACATATGTAGTATACCTTTAATATTACAACACGTACTATAATTACCTTTTAAAGTCAAGTTTCAAAGGTTCATTACATGGATGGTCTGTAAAATATTTATGATAAAGGTACAAAAGCTGCATGCTTGACTGTACCACACCACCAGCAACGAAGGACACAGTTTACAGCAGAAGCCCAGTACCAAAGATTTTAAGTCTATACAATGGGACAGCCTTAAACAACATGACTAATGAGGATATCCCATACGACTTATCTGCCATGTTACTATGCTGTCAAGGGAATTTTTAAACTGATCCTGGTGTAAGCTTGCAAGGGTCCAAAACATATAGTCATATAGTCTAATAGACAATATTGAGCAGGATCTGATATTTCTTTGTTGAACTATATTTGATCATTCAGATAAAAAATAATGAGGCATGTGAAAAAGTACATATTTGTCTATGCATGGGCAACAAGGTCCAATTAGTTTATAGATTTATATAACTAACAACAAAATATTGATTTCCGCTATTTTTTTTTTTTTTTTTTACTAGATCAATCAGATACTCTTGTCAATAATTGGCCCGCCTGCTGCTCCTGTTCCAATGAAAATCTTTATATAATGAGCATGGCTCAATGTAAGTGCTGCTTGAATGGGCTTCTATTAGGATTTATGTTAATGCAGTTTCTGTTTCTGACCACAAGGTGCAATAGTAATTAAAAGGGAACTAATAGGAGAGCAATCAGGCTGCTACATTGGTCTGTTCCATTCCAACAAAGACCATGAAGTTCCCACAGCATACTAGAAATATTGAAGAAAGAAGTGGGAATAGGGTCAAAATGAAAAAAAAAAAGTGCATTTATCAAGTACACAGTACTTCCTAGCCATGCCCTGGTAAGGTTCTCAATGCGGATATCACTCACTCACTCCTCTATACCACTTTATCCTGTGTACAGGGTCATGGGGAGCCTGGAAAAACTGCCCATCCCAGTAGACTTAGCGCATGATGCAGGGTACACCCTGGATGGGGTGCTAATCTTTTGCAGGGCACACACACATAAGCACACACTACAGGAAATTTGGGAACTTTCTGCACATCTTTGGATTGTGGGAGGAAACAGAAGTACCTGAAGGAAACCCACCAAGCATAGGGAGAATATGCAAACATCCCCGAGGTGAGAATCAAACCTAGATCCTGCAGGTGCAAGTGGTTAACCACTAAGCCACTGTGCCGCCTTGCGGTTGTCATGTTGTCATTAATATCCTATAACACACTCATCCAGTCCAATGAGACTGAACCGAGTTCCGAACCAAAGCCCGAACCCCAACCACGCTCTTACCAGTTGCTTATTATGTTCTTACTACCGTACGACGTCCTTGACACACAAACTGAGTGATGGTGTGTGGAATTAAATCCAGTATTTATACTACATTTTCTTAACATGTCTTCTGACCTCCTTCCGCATGTGCGCCATATTGTAAATGTTGTAAGCACCAGAGAAACATGATATGAACTCAATGTGCTTTTTTACAGTGTGACATGGACCTATCGTGGTCTTAGCCCAAGCCTGAAGAGGTCATTGTGAGAGCTTCACTGATGTAGCAACAGCGCACATCCTAATGATATCGCAATGAGAATACCATCTGATCTGATCGGCTCTCATCATGGGAGACATTACTGCGTCCTCACCGGTTTCTACTGAGTTTCTGCTCATGTTCTCACAGCGTTTACCCTGTTTTTCTGGGTGTAGTGGAAACGTGGCTCAGTGTGACTGGGATTAGATAATCAGTATTTCAACGCAAGTTAAAATACTGTGTAAAATATTGTGTTGTAAATGTATAAAGTTTTAAATAAGGGATAAAAAGATTTCTGATTGAACTAACATACTGTACTGACAATTTAGCCCACTTTTCTTCTGAGAGTGTTCTCCATATACACAGTCTCTTCTACTGTAAGTGTTATTTCTGGTCCACGAGTTGATTCATTTTGTTTAGAAGGAAGTCTTGATTGTGAGTTTATTTAAATTAAAAGCAGGGTTGGTCTACAATTTGTGTACAAATGACAATAATTATAGACATAGATTACATCATCATACCATTGCATACCTGTACCATTATAGCATTTTACATGCCGATTACAAAAGAACACAAAAGAACCATATTGTAAAGAATTTGTATTTATCAAATGCACAGCATTTTTCATGAAACAGCACTCCCGGTACGAGTGCTGGGACAAAACACTCAAAGCGGTCAGGGTTACACGATGATGACATCACAGTGAAGTGAAGTTCATCATCTGGCCATTATAAATAAATATGTTGTTGTCTTTTAACTCGAAGAAAGCGTGTTTCTAGATTGTCCCATAGATAAGTATGACCTCGAAGGTTCCAGATCTACAAAGGACTCAGGCACCAGTGATACATGCAAGGTCTCTGATGTTAAAATCCCTGACTTATGTCATGGTCTCCTCCAGTCCAGGACAAACTCAGGAAACGTATAGGGTCTGCACTTCCAGCACAGAGGAGATTCTTTCACACCGTCATCCCTCCTTGGCTTGGTCTTTATCTTCTCCTCTTGAGCACAGGAGCAGCAGAAGGCCAGGCCTGAGTCCACCAAGTCACTTTGAATCTTTGTTCTCATTCATATACTTCTGCTCCTTCATGACCAAATAGCTTCAAGAGGAGCCATAAATGAAGAGAACCTCAAACCCTCAAAGCACTCACTGAAACTGCCTTGATGATTCACTAGCAGGTGGAGATAGAAAGATAAAGAGGAACGAAGAAACACACAGGAAAAGGAAGGGAACAAGGAAAGAATGAAACGGAAACAAAACAGAGCTATAATGGAGGTCTTTCACTTGTTTCAGATCCTCAGTGAGAGTCTCAAACACTTTGTACAGCTTTCATCAGAGATGATTTAGATGAACCACTCCTTCTTGTTTTCTTCAATGGTCTCTGTGAAAGTTGGTTCTGCACTGATGATGGCTGTATCGGCTGATTCGAATCGTTCTTCTCCCTTCGACTCGTTGGTGTGGTACGTTCCCTTGTGCCGGAACATGTAGCGAATCAGAAACACCAGAGTGCACAGGATGGTAAAGATCACCACGGCAATGATGCCTAAATCAACAAAGAAGAATTATGAACACATTTGGACATTTGGAAAAATATTACTGGAGAGAAATGAGTGAGAAATTATGCAGGTATGAGAAATTTAAACAGCCGTAAGCGCTGAAGTCTGGAAACTTTTACCTCCAATTACTGCTGAATTCCTGTTCACCCCGTCTGGTACGACTCTCTCCTCATTAAATGGGAAATCAGCACCTGCAGGAAGCATCATTTGTGTCAATAAAACCTTGCACTATCTTTGTTAACTTGGGTAACAAATTTGGGAGAATATTCATTCACAATCCACCTAGAGTATAAAGCTCCTGTATAATTTGGTACCATTCACACTGGTGGTGTGGACTGTACATTCCTAATCTGGAGTGGAGCTTGCCTTCCACTTATACAGCCATAAATCAAAGCCAATCAAAGATATTTGTTCGTATTTGTACCTGCATTCAGGTGCCAGGGGTCAGTGTTGGTGGACATCGGGGACACGGTCAGAGGGGACGCGCCACAGTTGGACTCAATCAGTTTGCCCTGGTGCGAGACGTAAGCAGCGAACCGTGAACGAAGCGCCTCCTTCAAAGGAGCGATGCTGTTAAACTGTACTCGGGACAGACAGCCTACGAAGCCGGGAGTGTTATATTTCTCAGTTAGCACTGGATCGATAGGGCCGGTTTCTGTAGGAAACATAGGAAAAAAGAATCATAAATGGAGTGTGTGGAGTGCTGCACATAATGTTGTTCAAATCCACCTGGGTTTAGGAGGAGAACAAATCGAGACCATGTGACTCATACTTTCAGATCAATCTTCCAGCTACAAAATACGGAAAGTGCGCGCTCCGAGTACAAACTGAATGTCTTTATATTTTAGGCCAAGCTGAAAGTAAAACTCAGCTGTTTAGAATTCTACTCAGTAATTCTCTCCATACCTGTTTAATAAAGCTAATCCGAGTATTTTTTTTGTGAGATATCGTGAACAAAAAATGGGGGAATAAAAATTTACCTTTAATTTTTTTTCTTAACTTGCTTTTTTTTTTTACTTTTCTTCCCCTTGAATTTTTTTTCTTAACTTGCTTTTTTTAAACCTTTTTTCACTAAAATTTTTTTTCTTAGCTTACATTTATTTTTATTTTTCTCCCCTTAACTTCCTTTTTTTAAAAAACTTTTTTCCCCTTGATTTTTTTTTCTTAACTTACTTTTTTTAAAAACTTTTTTTCCCTTTAATTTTTTTCTTAGCATACATTTCTTTTTACTTTTTCCCCTTTACTTACTTTTTTTTTTTTTTTTACTTTTTTTCCCCTTGACTTTTTTTTCTTAGCTAAATTTTAGAACAAAAGCCTTCCATGAAATCCAGTGATATGAACTCGCTTCCAGTAAACATAAACATGCTATACTGTATGTACTGTATGCATATAGCGGTTAATGTTAATAAACTGTTTGTTTTAATAAATATGAATCCTACCACTAAACTCATGGAACACTGAGGTAGAAATGCCAGCACTGTTATTATTGTTTACAATAAAACAATTTAATAAGCTTAAAGAAGCTTATTAAATGTAGTGTGATTAGTAGTGCTCAGTTCCCAGTTTGTTTTTCTTTTTTTATGCAAAAATGCACAAATGTACATGTTTTGTCATAGGTTAAATTACAAGAAGTCATACAGCAAGATTGTGGCTTGTCAAGGTGTGTCAGAGTGCTTCCCATTAATTTGTACTTTGTTGGAATTTGCTATCAATATCCTTAGAGCCCTATGGCAGGGCTATGGCAATACTACAGAGTAAGTATGGTAACACCTATGGGCAGAGGTGGGTGATAACTGAGGACTTTGTTACTGTACTTCATTTCATAAATTTTTCATTTTAAAATATTTAATTAATCTGTACTTTACTTGAATAGTTTTGTTAGAAGTTACTTTTTACTTTTACTCCACTACATCTTATAGCAAATATCTGTACTTTTACTTACAAAGTTTCTCCATGGCATTGCGTTACAGTACATACTGTAGCCACACTGATGACTATTTTCCCACCTGATGACTATTATGCATTATTGCGTGTCTTGCCTTTCCTTTGAGACACGCTTAATAACGCAACAGGTGTTTGAAATTAGAAGCGGAGCTGTTTTGCAGACAGCTACAGAAGCAGCACGATTACATTCTAGAGGCAGGTGAAGTGTGTGTGTGTGTGTGTGTGTGTGTGTGTGTGTGTGTGTGTGTGTGTGTGTCAGAGAGAGAGAGAGAGAGAGAGAGAGAGAGAGGATTTTTTTTTACTTATTTAATTTCGACAATAAACAAGGATACAGGGTCAATACAAGCCCTATATTTTTTTTATATTGTACTTACTTAAAGTTTAAAGTGAGTCCTTCGGTACTTTCATTTATAGTAATTACGTATGTAAATTGATGACTTCTAATTTTTCTTGATTAATATTAACCTTAGGGAATCTCTGATTTTACTCAAGTCCAGGTTTTGTGTACTTTGCCCACCTCGGCTTATAGGTGGCTACGACTAGCTGCAGTACCGTAGCATGTATGGTGTATTATGATCGACTAAGACAAGCTTCGGCAATGGCTACAGCATGCTAAGAATTGCTGTCTCACATGACTGCAATACACCAGGATCATGACTAATTCGTCAGCCATTGCAGGTTTCTACGTACTGTAGGGATCTGTAGAACGTTTTATGTACAGTAGTTGTAAGTAATCAGTATTCTCCATGGTCTTATCATACCAAAGCGTCTGCTTTTCTGAGCCTCATAACCATATTCTGTATCTATACTCTAGCTAATAAGGTCAGAGAGTATCAGAGACATGATTGAAACCATACCAAATTTATAGCAGAAACTTTGAATCTACTGTTGTTGTGTTACTTTGGAGAACTTGAGTAAAGTTGGCTAAGATGAAGGCTTGGCTGTTAGTAAAGTATTCTGGAGTTCCTGAAGGATTTGACTCAGACTTTTGTTCTTAAATGCATGAAAGTGTACTTACCAAAAACTTTTCCTAAGAACAGGGTTTTGACCAGGTTGAACTCGGTGTCTGATATTTCAGGCAAAGTATAGCTGACCAAAGGATAGTGATCCAGCTGTGAGAAAAACACACACGCTTACACATATTATTTCCATTATACCCTACCCTGACCTGCCAAAGTCATCACCTAGATTTGACATAGAAATAGGTAAGAGCCTTCCACTAGATAATTAATGCAGTGAGTAATATTTTTCAGCTAACAGCAGATTACTTAACCCTAACTGAAGCACTGAGAAGGCTCTCATTTCTTTTGGGTTAAGAACTGAAATTCATTATTAAAACCTGAAAGAATAGTGGTAAACCATCATCTTTGAGGAAGAAATGTGGTCAAAATGTTTTTTTTTGCAGAACTCATGACTATTTTTAATAGTGAAAGTAAGAGCATTTCTACACACTAGCATTTCTGCAAAGGGATTGGGTCTAAACAGCTGTGTAGCCTTAAGGCTACACTGTAAAAAATAAACGTAAGTTTTACGGTAAAAAACTGGCAGCTGTGGGTGCCAGAATTTTACTGTAAAAATACGTTATTGCACTGTAAAAAAATAAAGCGTAAATTTTACTGTAATAATACGGCAGCTGTGGTTGCCAGAAGTTTACGTGAAAAACATGGTAGCAATGTTTTTAGGTTGTACGGAATTGCACTCATTTTATCAGTCGTTTTGTTTTTTTTCATGGCTGGCTAGAAATCAAACCCAGACCCTGGCGGTGCAAGGCGACAGTGCAAACCACTACACTACTGTGCTTGTTGCACAAATGTTGTCATTGTTGGAGTCCAAGTCGTGTGGGGGACGCGGGGAAACCGAGGAAGTCCATCAACGACAACAATTGCATAGCAAACACAGTAGTGTAGTGATTAGCACCGTTGCTTTGCACCACCAGGGTCTGGGTTCGATTCCTGGCCAGGCTGGAAAAAAAAAGAAAGAATTAAAATCCATAGAATATCCGGTACAACCAAAAATGTTGTTACCTTTTTTTTTATGGTAAACATCTGGCACCCACAGCTGCCGTTTTTTTACCGTAAAATTTACAATTTATTTTTTACAGTGTAATAAAAGGCTAATAAAAAAATCTGTTTGTTAGGGAGCATAAAGATTGGACTGTGGATCATTGGATAAAGGTCATGTGGTCTGATGAGTCCAGATTCCGCCTGTTCCAGAGTGATCAGGGTATGAAGAGAGGTGGATTAATGATGCACCCATCATGCCTAGTACCTACCATACAAGCCTGTGGGGGTACTTGTATGACCTGGATTTGCTTTTGTTGGTCAGGTCTAGGTTCAACAACATTATGTGCCCAAAAATGTCAGACGATGACCTGAATATACTGAATGACCAGTTTTTTCCATCAATTGATTATAATTTTTTTTTTTATCCTAATTGCATACATATTCCAATATGATGACTCTCGCACCGTCAATACAAGATCTTGGAGAAATTAATGTAACTCTGGACAGAAATAAATGTTGTGACATTGCATAAGCATATCACAACTATGTCATGACAAATACATGCCATAATCAAAGCAAAAAGATGCCCAACGAAATATTAGTGTGTTTATTAGCGTTTATTTTTTTCCAGGCAGCGTATAAAGATGTTTCCTCCTAACAGTCGGTTGACTCTTCATTCATGGCAACCAGAATAAAGCAATGAATCCATAAATAAATGATTGAATAAATCATCCCGGTGGATCGCGCTAACAAAGAGCGTGATATGTGGCGTCACGGGATAAACTGACAACATTTAATAGCTTGGAGCATATTTCCTTCTTTTTTTTTGAAAGAGAGAGAAAGAGAGAGAGAGAAAGAAAGAGCTAATGGTTGACTCAGAGAGATGCGTCACGGTGAAAAGACTCCCCGAGGCTTCAAACTCTCTGCAAGCCACCCAGATTTAACGATCTCCGCTAATGAGATGTAAATAAGCTCCTTGGCCTTGTGGAACATGAAGGGAAGATTTTTTAACCATTTTTAATTACCATTTGGAAATGTAAAATACAAACAAAAACAAGCTACACAGATGCCTCACACCCACTCTGTACTGTTACAGCTGTTTGAAAGTGGAAATAGAAAAAAGTGATGGATGGATACAAAGCAGAAATCCTACCTGTACATGGATTTCATGTTCTATTCTCGTGATGTTGACGCTGTGGGGTTGTCCGTTGGCCAAATTACGCTGGTCCAGGTCGACAGAGAAGGGCTGTAGCAGACCCCCGAGGTTATAACGCAGCTGAAGAGAACCTGATGGAGAAACAGATGATAGAGACTTCTATCAGCATAGTTTATGATTTATCACATGTGCCACCATCATCATCATCATCATCATCATCATCCTCAATGAGAGAAACAAGAGTAATGTCTTCATGTTGTACTTCGTTGAAACTAACAAAGATGAATTTAATAATAAAAAGAAATACAATGAAAGACAGAGTGAAAAGATAAACAAGGCATACAGTATATTTATAATTTGACAATAATTCATAATTTCATTAGATTACTATCTCTCATTTTGTTCATTTACTATTGGTTCGGGATTTATTACGTTTCTGTTACTTCTGCCTTGAACATTGTTGCCTTGCTCAGTTTGGTTTGTTTATATGATTATCTCCTGCTAACAGCCTCACTAAAATAAAAGCAATTTTTTCCATTGGGCAATAATAACAACAAGCATTTTTTTGTTATTATTTTTAACAGATCCCAGAATAAGCCTCTTCCAAATGGTTGAGATGTCACTTTATATTAAAACCAGAAATACATTTACAAATGTTATTATTATTATTTTTTTGTTTTGTTTTTTTACAAATGTTTTGAGCATTAAATTCATTTTATTTTTTTGTGGTATGCTGCGAAGCAATTAAAAACACAGCATCATGTAGTGGATTTTTTTAGCACAGCATTCCTCAACCAAATGGTAGACATGGCTCAATGGGGTAATAATTTCACACAATGAAATTTTACCAGAAAGTATTGTTGACAAGTTAAATGACAAACATTGTATTATATCTTACTGGCAGCTAATGTTTGCATTTGAAAAATATTTTAATTAATAGGCCTATTTGTACCATCACTTTGCATATGTCTAATTCAATATTTTTTCTTTGTAAAGGTTACGGAACAAAGAGTTATTGAATATATTCATTAAATGGAGAATATTATTAATCGGATCAAGATCATACCATTTCGGTGCAACACCACAGCCATGTAATCCTGGCTCCTCGAGCTGATGTACAGGAGGATGCTGGGAGTGCTGGACGTGCTGAAGCTGAAGGTGACAACCTCTCGGGTCAGGTTCATATCTGTGGACACTGTCTGGCTCAAATCCTTGCCATCCATGCTCGCCAAAGAGGAACTCACTTCTGGGACCAGGTTAAACCGAACAAGTGTTCCTGCCTCGAAGAAAGCTCCCACATCTGCAACACAAACACACAGCTTCCTCTGTAAAAGAACAATTTAGAGAGCTGAATTCGAAACATGTTTTATATATGTATCTCTCCATCCATCAACATTTACATGCACAACTACGGGCAATTTACGCCAATGTGGGAGGAAACTGGAGAACCCGGAGGAAACCCACCAAGCACGGGGCAAACATGCAAACTCCATGCACACAGACCCGATGCAGGAATCAAACCCAGGACCTGGAGGTGCAAGGCGACAGTGTTAACCACTAACAAAAACACCATATACGCACCTTTAGTGCAGAAGGGTCCATCATAAGCCGTGTAGCTGCAGTCACATGAGTAGCCGTTGTATTTCTCCACACATTTCCCTCCGTTGCGGCAGTACATCCCAAAACTGGTGCAGTGGCCCGAACATCCAGGTTTAACTCCAGGAGTGACCTTTGCTCTTTCTTCCAGGTCGAGGGTCACACCGTTCATCTTCAGGGAGCGGATGCATCCGAGGAAGCCTCTCTGTCCTCCTGATGCACCTGTCAAGGCAATTTTAATTAGACTTTTGATGGTACTGTAAAAAAAATCTGAGGGAGAAATATATACTGAAGAAAGTAAAACATGCTTTAATGTATGATAAATATGAGTAAATATTGCAATAATGCAATTTTATTTTTGCCTAGTTCTATTGGTCTTAAACTTACAGACTTGTGGGATGACCCATATGTGCAATTGAAATATTTAGATTTGACATTGCATTCTTCAGTTACTGTAATTAGTTAATGTAAATTTGGTTCAGGAGCTCTCATAGGATATTACTGTATTTTTTCCCCTTCTTTTTATCTAACTGCATCTTCATGATTGCTACATTTCTCGAGTAAACCCTACCAATGAATTATTAATATACTTGTTCATTTGCAGCTAATAAAATAACACCACTTAGAGTAGAGCTTTCACAGCAAAGAACTGTATTAATAATATATCAATGTAATAATAGCACAATTAATGTCTAATGATTTGCTATTCTCTTTTAAGTGTGCTCACACACTTTCACACGCTCGCTGAATAAAAAACATCAATGGACCAATGATCCCATGCTAAATTCAATAGAAAATCTACTGTAAATGTATAAAGTCAGAGGCTTGAGGTTCAGGATCTGAATAATGGATAAAAAATTTTGTGCGAGAATTCTTGGTACGTTCAGTGATTTTGAACTGAAGGACATGTAAAGCATTTTGTAGTGGAATTGTATTTGATTAAACCACTTACAGTTTTTTAAAAAAAGTGAATAATATCAGGAAATTCTAATTACATTATTTACAGAGTCTCTGGGTTTAGGCTTCCTTAGAATATTTTACTTTTACATTTACATTTAGGCATTTGGCAGATAAGTTGCATCTCATCCAGAGCAACTTACAAAAAAAAATTTTCAGCGACTTTTACAGCAACAATGCTTTTAACATAGTGCAGGGTTTGTATGTTGAGCTACAAGACCCTAAGAATAAAGACCAAATTTTCTTATGCTTCACTTAATATAATGCCAGTGTTTATTATTATTATTATTATTATTATTATTATTATTATTATAATACATTGTTTTTATTTGCACTGCTCTTGCACAGCCTAAATTTGACCTATCATTAATTTTTCAAGGACAGCTTATTTCTTACCCATTTTATCACATTATCACATTATCACATTTTCATTTATCACATTTTCAAGGTTTCTTTTATCCCACTGGTTGCAATTTGTTTTCAAATAAATGTCATGACTAAGTTTTATTTTCAACTAACAAATATACAAAATATGGTTTAATAACATTCATGCTAATGACATTTTAACATTAAGGAGGTTACAACATTCTTTCGAACGACTAAAAATTATTTATTTTTAATTACTTTCAACTTATAATTTAGGAAAAGGGATTGTACTTTCAGAGTGACTTTATTAGTCAATATGAATCGACTGATACTGTATATATCCATAACCTTCTGCCCAGTATTATGTCATACTGAGGAGCTTCTGGCCCCTCGAGGCAGACCTCTGGAGGCGAGCTGTCATGTCTGGCACAGGATGTTGGTTGGAGATCTTTTGGGTGCTGTGGGTTGTGGGGTGCGTCTTCTGGGGATCAGATTTCTTTGTGATTAGGTTCTGGAGAGGTTAGAGGCCAGGTTGGCAATCTTGGTGCCTTTCTATAATAGCAAGCATTGACCTTTTTCAGAGAGTTGTACAGTGTTGGCTTTTGTGTGGATTGGACTGAATGGGCCGGCCTTTGGTCCCCATGGGTATAGAAGAGCCTTTCATGTACCGTGAGGTAGTCACCTGGAATGGTTTTCAGTTCATGGGTGTGTCTTGTCAGGAATTCATTTGTGACATTCTTTACCTTCTTAATGTTCTTTAGACCATCAGTTGTTTTTGCAGAAGAAGGATGGATACTGAGGCAATAGCCCTCTTAGTGCTACTATAACTATTGTACAAATCCATATTATGGCAAAACGACTATGTTAAATAAAGAGAAAATACAGTACATTATTACTTCAAGAAATTAAGGTTAACCAGAAATTAAGTAAATCCGAAAAATCTCAACAATCCCAGGCTCCTATTTAGTACAGTGGCTAGACTAACAAAACCTAACCAGTCTTCTGATACGTTACAATCCACCACGCTCCTTAAGATCAGAAAACTCCGGACTACTGGTAGTTCCCAGAACATCAAAATCTACAAAAGGAGGTAGGGCTTTTTCATATTTAGCTCCAAGACTTTGGAATAGCCTTCCTGACAGTGTTCGGGGCTCAGACACAGTTTCCCAATTTAAAAGTAGACTCAAGACGCTTCTCTTTAATCTGGCATACACATAATTAATTTCTTTACCTCATACTCCAGTACATCTATCCTGAATGGCAACCACGCTAATTCTTTTCACCTGCTCTTTATTTTTCCACCCATCCCGAGGCATCTGGAGATTGTTCCAGCTTCAGTAGACAGAGACCGACGCTGTGAGGATCCTGAGGCATCCAGAGAAGGACCAGCTCCAGCTGGATTCTGCTTCATGTTGGTTTGGAGCTACACATGCTGGCCCTGAGCTCCCAGTGATCCAGACCTCTTCTGCCCTCTGCACCTGACCTCTGTACCTGCCCTCTAACTTCTGCTATAACGAACTTTCAGCTACATAACACACATGATGTTATACAATTTCTGTTATCTGTTATCACCCAGATGAGGATGGGTTCCCTGTTGAGTCTGGTTCCTCTCAAGGTTTCTTCCTATTGCCATCTCAGGGAGTTTTTCCTTGCCACTGTCGCCGTCACCCTTGACTTGCTTACCAGGGACAATCTCATTATCTAGACACATTTTTCTTACACATATACACTTCCATAAATTTTCTTTTCATTTTTCTTTTCATTTCTGTGAAGCTGCTTTGAGACAATGACCATTGTTAAAGCACTATAGAAATGAAATTGAATGAAATTGAATTGAATTGAACAAAGTGCAGTCACCAAAACCTTCAGGTAAGGAAGAACAAGAGCTACCTTTGTGAGGAGGAGTGATGGTGCTTTGCTGGCGATGCTGTTGGTGACTTAATCAAAATTGAGAGGCTACATGAACCTGGCTACATCATCATTTTGCAACATGACATCCCATCTGGTTTCACTTAATGGGACCATTTTTTTTAATAGGACAATGACCCCAAACACTTCCCTAGGTTATGTACGCGCTATTTGTCCAAGAACAAGAGTGATGTAGTGCATCAGATGATTTGGACCAGAGAGTGATGAAAAGTAGCCAACAAGTGCACAGCACCTCTGAGAACTCCTTCAGGATTATTGGAAAACCATTCCAGGTGACAACCTCATGGGGCTGATGGAGAGAATGCAAAGCTGTCAGCAATGCAAAACGTGGCTACTTTGAAAAATCGAAAATATAAAACATATTCTAGTTATTTAACATGTTTTTGTTGACTAAATATTTCCATACTTGTTTTGTCAAAATAAAATACTAAACATGTCTTTAGTAATAAAATACAATGTTATAAACATTGTATTATAAATGTTTTGTCTTTTTTTTTTTTCATTCTTATAATGGATCAGAAGAACATGACATATTACAAGGATTAATGAATTAATGGCAATGCATTATGGTAAAGTACTCCAAATGCAGCACTCAATAGACAAATAAATAAATAAGTAAAACACATATAATAATAATAATAATAATAATA
>QMIH01000106.1:58105-88484 GCA_003987875.1 Clarias batrachus
TGTGTGTGTGTGTGTGTGTGTGTGTGTGTGTGTGTGTGTGTGTGTGTGTGTGCGCGTGTGTGCGTGTATATGTGAATCAGAGTTTTCATCATTTTTATTTTAACCTATAATTGGGAATTTTAATGAAACCTGGCAACCCTTCTTCTGTGCCATGCTGAGCCATTCTCTGAACTCCACATTAAATAAAAAACTTTTTTTTATTTTTATTTAATGTTTTAATTTCTTGTTTTTTTTTTCTACTATCGGATCCCAATGCATACACCTTTTAAAACGCTATCTTACAAACTTTCCAAAGAAAAAAAAAAAAAAAGAATACTTCCCCTACTGTTCGGATCTGTACTCGCGTTCGATTATGATGTGTTTATCTGTTCCAGCCAGGTGATAATCAGGTCCAGCACAAAGCCCAACAGTGACTCTTTTAAAGATTTAAACTCACAACACATGAATCACCATGGAACGCCCTGCTCACACATTCATTAGTTTAAAGTAGACGTCAGGATCACTTCCTCTTCTGATGTACACAATGACACAAGTGTGTATGATGCTAAGTGTTTGTCTAAGTACATAAATATGTTTGTGCTGTTAATAAACTGGAGAACATTCAACACTCATCGTGTGTGTATGTGTGTGTATGTGTGTGTGTATGTGTGTGTGTGTGTGTGTATGTGTCGGAGGTGCCTGGCAAGCGTATCTAGGTGCAGCGGACACATCAATCAATTCTTCCTGCAAATGCAAACATAAAAGATATACAGTACAGTGGTGGCAACAAACATTCAAAAACCGCTTCACTCTACTGTATTATAGGCTTACAATAGTCTATTCAAATTTTTGTGTGTGAAGGATTCAGACTGTTGGTTTAGGCACTACAGAGAATCCTGTTACCTTTGATTATCTTAAGCGATCACGTCCCATAGGAAAATATATTGTAGCTTAATGTAGTAATTACTACATGCTGTAGTATACTGTACTAGTTACATTTGCTATAGTAATTACTAGACGCCATATTAAACTGCAGCAATTGCTACAGTATATATATATATACTGTATATTCATAATAAATCTAATTACAAAAATAAATCTAAGTCTATAAAAACAAATCTAAGTTCATTTGATATTCATAATAAATCTAATTACTATAACAAATGTTACAATAATTATCACACACCTAATTACTATACACATTATGGCATGTAGTAATCAATCATACACACCATAGTAAGCTGCATTTACTATGATACAATTGCTTCAGTTTACTATGGCGTCTAGTATTTATTATAATAACTACTACGGTATACTACATAGTAATACTGTAGTAATTACTATATTAAGCTACAATTTACTGTATTTTCCTATGGGAGGAAAACTGACGACAAACTGTGGTAAATTGCAGTATTTACTATAAACTGTAGAATTTACTATAGTATTTGACTACATGACGTGTCTCGTTTTTCCGATCAGACCAAAAACGAGCCAGATAGGCGTCAGGGGAACAAAGTGGTTCATCATGAATACCAAACTTATCCTCATAACTTGAAAACGGTGTGTTTTTTTCACCCCAGGGGTGTTTTGTTCCACTGCATTTAGGAAACCAGGCTGAACATTTCTTTTTATAAGTTTTTATAAGGCGCATGCAAAATTCAGTGTGGTACGGCTGGCCAGTGCAGAATCTAAAAAAAAAATAAAAATGTAAACTGTAGCATTTACCATGGTGTGTAAAAATGTATATAGCGAATTTTATTATGGCTTGTAGTAAATTCTATATTAATCACTACAGAACACAACAGTATGTTATAATTACTACAGTGAGCTACAGAATTTTTCCTATGACCGGAGATACCTAAAGAAGATCTAAAGTAAACAGGATGCTGTGGAGTGTGTTAGCCTAATGTCTGGATACTTCTCCAAACAAGAGATGTAATTAGATTTTTTTTTTACTAAATAATAATAATAACTAGAGGGGTACATTTCCTGAAGAAAATGTGAGTGGTGCTTGCCGTCGCAAAACTTTGGAGTCATACTTGCAACTTCCTAAGCACTCCAGCATCATGTTAGCAACATTCTACTGATGTAGTTAACAACATGCTAATATAGTTAGCATAATGCTAGCAACATGCTAATGAGCTAAATATCATGGTAGCAACATGCTAAGCACTCTAACATCATGTTAGCRACATTCTACTGATGTWGYWWRCAACATGCTAATATAGTTAGCATAATGCTAGCAACATGCTAATGAGCTAAATATCATGGTAGCAACATGCTAAGCACTCTAACATCATGTTAGCRACATTCTACTGATGTWGYWWRCAACATGCTAATATAGTTAGCATAATGCTAGCAACATGCTAATGAGCTAAATATCATGGTAGCAACATGCTAAGCACTCTAACATCATGTTAGCGACATTCTACTGATGTTGCATGCAACATGCTAACCTTGTTAGCATAATGCTACCAACATGCTAATGAGCTAAACATCAGCCTCTTCAAATGTGTTCAATTTCAGATTTCTAGCAAATTCCCACTCTCCGCTTTAATCCGTCAAAGTCGGTATCAATGTTAAGTCTATGGGACTTTTTGGGGCGGTTAATTGCCCCCTGCGGCTTATATTATATAATAATAAGCCTGTGAGATTATAATAGTAGTGCTTCGCTTCGCAAGCACCACTAATAATTAGTAATAATTTCCTTTTTGACCTTTCTTCATTCTTAAAATGGCTGAGGATTAAATGAGCCAATTAGCCCTCCCCTAATGTGACCTCATATGAGAATAAACCCTCCCCCGGATTGTTGCTCAACTGTGTTGTACTGCCAAGAGGGGGCGTCACTCAGCAGTACCTCCTTTACAAAGACACAGAAACAGCAGGTTTGGACAAGGAGGAAACCAGGGAGAGTTAGAGATATGAAGTAATGCATTATGTGGGGGACATTTCAGATAGAGCATTAACAGACACACTTAGGGAGAGCCATAAGATTTGCATTATGTTGTTAATAAATAATAAAATATGGGTGCTTTAAAAGATTCCTCCTCTTTCCTTGTGTAATGTGTTTAACTCAGTTTCTGTGTATAACAACAACGCAGAGAATGTGTTTATTTGCACCTCTTACTTTACAGTATGGGCTTATTGTTTAGCACTGTCGCCTCACACCTCGAGGGTTGGGGGTTTGCATCTCATCTCTGCTCCTGTGTGTTTGATGTTATCACTGTTTTTATGTTGACTATGTTGTTTGTTCTCTATTCACCCAGGAAAACAAAGACAAACAATAAAATACACGAAAAGCAGAACTCCATTACGTCCTGACACATCAGCATTTAAAGCAACAACATCAGGAAATGTTGTCACATCACATCTTTAGGAAATGAGCCAGCACTTGCATATTTCCACCTTTCAGATTATCTTTTGTGCGGTAAACGGTTTGTTAGACTGTGTGTGTGTGTGTGTGTGTGTGAGAGAGTGAAAGCCCTGGTGTTGATTTAACACTTTCACATGAGTCTACACGGACTTATATAAACACTGTATGGTGTTAATAAATCACTATGGGTGTTAATTTAACACTGGGAACCTTGCTGTGATGTGTGTGTCTGTGTGTGTGTGTGTGTGTGTGTGTGTGTGTGTGTGTGTGTGTGTGTGTAAGAAAGAATGAGGGAGAGAGACTCTGATACTGGATGGCAGTGAATTAATCCAATAAGCTGTATTTACCCGTACTGCAAGTCGTGGGAGCCTATCCCAAAAGACTTGGGGTACGAGGTGGGGTACATCCTGGACGAGGTGCCAATCCATTGCAGGGCACATACACACACACTAACACACTCATTTGCACACTACGAGCAATTTGGGAATGCCAAAACTGCCTAATCTGCATCTGCTTTGGACTGTGGGAGGAAACCGGTGTACCCGGAGGAAACCCACCAAGCACGAGGATCGGGGAGGCGGGGCGCTTAGGTCAAGGTGTGGTGGTACTAAAACTGCGAGAGTGTCATGCGAGCGTGGTGATATCATGCGCCCCAGGAACTTCAAAGGCAAGGACAGAATGGCGCTGTTTGATCACTGCTTTAAGGACCACCACGAAAGGACTGCATAAACTCCTGAAGCATTTTCACCCTCACTAAGAGACAGCCTTACCAAACCTGCTACCGAAAGGGAAAAAAGCCCGCTGCGCTTGATGTCAAGGCCTCCGTTCCCAGCCAGGAAAGCCGCCCCGGCTGCCAAATATCACGTTGGACTCCCATTTGCCAAGGAGCATCCAGCAGCCGCTGCCCACGTGGGCACCGCCACTCTGCCTGCCACCATCGCTCTCTCCAGCCTCGTGCCCACACCAGCTGGACACTCCCTCTCGACCCGCACATGCACACCCTCCCTTTCTTTTCTTCATCCTCCTATTGCCTTACCCTTTTCCCATAAGACCTCGTCTCGTGCCTGTGTGTCAGCAAAAGATCTTATACCTTGGACCTTCTGATCAGAATCCTTCACCACTGAGAAGTGTTTTTTTTTTCCCTTGTGTTTCTACAGTAGGTGAATTGCTGTAAAATGGCATTGTATAATAACTGCACTATAAACAAATCAATCAAACACTTTTACATTTATACATTCTTTACATTTATCATTTTTTTCAATCTTTTCCCTGTGTGTGTGTGTGTGTGTGTATGTGTGTGTGTCGCACTTCTTAGATTATTCTTATTATAAATAGCAGAAATTACATCTTGCTCTTTATTGTAAGTAAAAGAATAGAATTTTTTCCTCTATTCTATATCTGTGACTCACATTTCAGTTCCAGCCGGATGAAGTCTGTATTGCCGAGGTTCTCCAGGAAAACCCCGTGAGGTGCAGAGGTCTTGAAGTAAAAGGAGATATCAGCACTCGTTTCAGCATGGAAAGTGGAGAAGTGCAGGTAGGAGGAGGGAGTGTTGAAGGAAGCGGCGTTCCAATAACTACCTACAAAAATCATAAAATCACATCAGTAAAGTTATAAGTAAGATTATCATAATATGTAATTAATTTGTTTATGGGGGGTTGGTGCGTTATATTCCTATAATTTGAGGGGAAAAGAAGGACATTTGTAGATTTAGGAAAGAAGAAAGGACAGGAGGGAGAAAAAGAAAGAAAACAAAAAATAAGGAAAGAAAGAATGTATGGAAACGAAAACAAAGGAGAAACCATAACAAAGAAAAAGAAAGAAAAAGAAAGGAAAAAGAGGCAAAGAAATAACAAAGAAAACAGAAAATAAATACATTAATTAAGGAAAAGTAAGAAATAAATAATTAAAGAGAAGTAATAAAGAATAAAACAAATGAACAAAAAATTATGAAAAAATGAAAAGAAAGGAAAGAAAGAAAGACAAAGAAAGAACAAAGAAAAATAATAATAAAGAAAAGAAAGAAGAAAAATAGGGAAAAAAAAGAACGAAGAAAGAAATAAAAGATGATTAAGAAGGGAAAAAAGAACATAAAAAAGAATGAACAAAAAAGGAAAATACAGGAGAAAGAAAGAAAGAAAGAAAGAAAGAAAGAAAGAAAGAAAGAAAGAAAGGGGAAAAAAGGAAAAAAAGAAATAACAAAGAAAACAGAAAGTAAATACATTAATTAAGAAAAAAGAACAAAAAAAAACAAAAATAGAAGTGAAGAAAGAATGTAAAAAAGAAAGAATGATGAAAAAGAAATAATAAAGAAGAAAACAAATAAAGAAAAATAATAATAAAAAAGAGAGAAAAAAGAACAAAGTAAAGAAAAAACAATAGGAAAAAAAAGAAAAAAAAGAAAGAACTAAAAAAAAGAAACTAAGAAAAAAAAATCTATTCACATCGTTCCCTCTCTCTCTCTCTCTCTCTCTGTCTCTCTCTTGCTTTTTCTATCCCTGTGTGTGCGCACATGTGCATGTTTGTGTGCATGCATGTATATGTGTGTATGTGTTTGTATGTGTGTGTGGTGAAGCCTGGCACTGTGTTCCTCTTGCAAATTTGGGCAGGAAGTGAGTGGAAGACATCACTGAGACTGAGCTTATCACAGCTGCTCAGGAACACTGGCTTCAATCACACACTCCTGCTGCAAATCCTCTCACAAACACTGCTCATTAACACCCGGTGCACACCAGAGGCTCAAGCCAACTGATGATGGAATCGGGAATCGCCAGTATGTTCCGTCTTGCATGATGAAATTGGACTATTGCCAGGCAATATCTACTTCCTCACACGACAGACGACAAATCTCGACAAAACTCCTCTCCACCTGTGTCTGTGTCTGTCTAGTTCCCACACGGACAAACTCCTGCAACAGCTTCACGTTGGAGAGAGAGAGGAAATGTTCCTATAGTTTATCATAGTAACAATAGATGGAGAAAACACTAAGGCATGATAAACACACATTGTGCCAAACTGTCTTAAATAGAAAAAGTTTGACGGCTTGGACATACACCCTGGATGGGATACCGGTCTCAACTATACAGGCATGTTTTTGAAAGCTGGAAAACTCAGGAGGAACCCATGCAGACACGGAGAAAACACACAGAAACTCCGTCGCACAGTAACCCAAGTTAGAGATCAAACAAAGCAGCCCTGAGCTGTATGCGACCATGCCACCCTTCCTTGTATTATTTTGTATCTAAACATATCTGTGGTTGTTTTCTTTCTACCAAGAGGTGACATGAAGTGGATCCACATTTGTACCTTGCAGACTCTCTTCTCCTCTCCTCTGCTCTCCTTATCCACTACAGTTTTACATGTACTGTATCTGCTAGACATCCCGTCATAGCTGGCAGCTTACCACCTAAAAAGAAATCCCCAAAAGACGAGCCTGAGCTGCCCAGAGATGAATCCCCATGTCCGGCCCTGTCATCCTGTCATCTCTGACAATGCATGCAACCTTGAGATCGTTCTGGACAACCAGCTATTCTTCTCTGCTCAAATTGCAAGCGTGACTCAATCGTGTAGGTTTCACCAAGTGGATCTGGTCATTTATGCCTACGGAGGGCGGTCAGGTGCTTGTTCAATCCATTGTCATCTCTAAATTTGGAATTCGGTCCTGACAGGTCTTCCCTTGCATGCCATCGGATTCTTGCAAATGATCCATGCATGGCTTGTTTTTAACTTTCCCCAGCCGGGGCTCAGGGTTTCTCAAATCAACTTAACATTTTGTTTTCTCTTGCACAGATGCACACTGAAAAGGAATATCTCGAACCCTGCTTGACCTCCCCACTACTGAGCGAAACCCACAATAATAATAATAATAATAATAATAATAATAATAATAATCATCATCATCATCATCATCATCATCATCATAATGTTGGCAAATATTTTACGCTGTTTCAGTAGTGTCAAATTATTGGCCTGCATCAAGCAAAGAAAACAACTAAGGAAGTTGCTAAAACTATTATAATTAGGTTCCATCCAAGAAACTCTATACACCAACTAAGGACCATGGAGGTCAATCTGTTTATTCCCATTTGTATGGCCATGGTAGGAACTCCGGTCAACATGCACACACTACAGGCAATTTGGGATGGCAATTAGCCTAATCTGCATGTCTTTGGATTGTCGGAGGAAACTGGAGAACCCGGAGGAAGCCATCAAAGCACGAGGAGAACATGCAAACTCCATGCACACAGACCCGCGGCGGGAATCGAACCCAAGCCCTAAAGGTGCAAAACAACAGCGCTAACAACTAGACCACCGTACTGCTAAAATTTTAGTCTAAGAACTGAACAACATGTTGAGTATAATGTGAGTCAGTGTAATGAGTTTAATAGTAAAAGTAAAAGCATTTCCACACTTTTTATTTTAGTCCTCCCTCATTCTTTGACCTTAATGTGCCTCAGCAGTTTCTCGTATGATTTACCTTGCACAAAAAAAAAAGAAAAAAAAAAGAATCCTCATTATTCCCTATCATTCCTTAATATTCCTTAAGCATCATTAAACATCATTACCATCCAAATTTTATATAGCAATTACACTAAATTAATGAATTCCCATTAAGTAAAGTGAACTTAATAGTGCATAAAGACAAAGCAAATATAATTAATCAGAGTCCTCGCTTTGCGTCAGGATAAAAAAAAAAAAAACATCTGACATGAAAATTACAGCCGCTGTAAGACTACAGGCTCGCTTCTTCCATCCTGCAGCAAGATAAAAGCTCACAATAAAACGATAAACTCTCGCTTCTCCCCTGCATCTGTCTTCGCTCTCGTTCATCCTACCCGACTAAAAAGGAAGTGTTTCCCGTGATTGATCTTTCACAGATCCAGCGTGAGTCTTATACCGACCTAATGTGAGGGATTTTAGATGGTGAGACACTGACTTCTGAGAGCCGAGCCTGAGGTAAGAGCCTAGGTGCTTTATGAGAAATTTTATATGAGCCATAACTGCAGATTTGAGTTTATCTACAACAATAACCGGGTGGGGGAGTCAGGCGAGGCTAGAGTCGCAAATGTAAATAAAGCTTGCAGAGAAATAATTCCATATCAAAGAAAGATAAAAAACAATAAATTTTATATTAGATAGTGAGGAAACTTATGCCAGAAGTCACAGTTTGGTCTGAATATGCTAATTTGGAGTCAGAAGTCCCAAGATGAAAAATACTCTGTCTACCACAAAGTTATGAATTTCCTGTCTCAGCATACTGTCCATTTTCACATCTTGTTTTGTGTCAGATTCACACCAAGGTTTTTTTTTTTATATTTGCTTTTTCTTTATTTTTCACTCCTAGTCATTTTGCCCCTTTTTTGTACTGTACTGTAGCTGTGTCTCATCTTAATTCCTCATTATTGCTACCTTAATGTTTCTCTTGCCTGGCGCTGTCTTATTACACAGGTTCTGAAACTCATTTTCCCTTTTCCTGGTCGCTCTGCATTTCAGCACTCTGCAAAAGTCTAGAGCCATTCCTCATTTCCTATCATTTCTAAAGAAATGAACTGAAATTAAATGATGTAGATTAAATCAAAGAAATAGGAGCAAATGTTTTAAATGGTATCTAAAGATACCAGTTAAAAACTGGTTGTTTTTAACTGGTATCATCCTCAGCTGCATCATCATTTCCCCTCTTGTCAGTTCCAACCAATCACCAGTATCACCGGCATGATCATCTGTCATCATCTGCACCTGTTTCTCACTGGTTTATACCTTAAGGTTGATGGTGTTTATGCTTGAAGGATCCATGGGTCACTGTGTGGCTTAACAAGTAATAATATTAATAAAAAAGCATTGACTTTGTCTTGGACGTCCAGGATCAGGGTTCGATTTCCATCAGTTTTTACAGTATGTTCTCCCCACGTTTGGTAGGTTTCGTCCCACAGGCCAAAGACATGAAGATTAGGCTATTTGCTATTCCCAAAATATATGTGTGTGGCTTGGCTTGCCGATGAATTGGCACCCTGTCCAGGGTGTACCCTGCTTTGTGCCATAAGTCTCCTGGGAAAGACTCCATACAGGATAAAATACAGAATAAAACAGTATAGACAATGAGTAATCGGGAGAGTGAACATTCCTCTAAACTGGTCAGGTACTGGGACTTTGCTGAAATCGAGAGACAAAAAAAATTGAATAAAAAACGTCCTTCAGGAAGCCCGGAGAATTACAGTATTACTCAAAACTGCATAAAAAATATAAGAATGTTTGGCTCTTAGGAGGCAAAATATTACGAACTGTGGTGTGGCTCAAGACGTTTGCACACTACTGTACGTCTTGGGAAGGAGATTTTACTATAGAAATTATAATTTTACACAAACAAACAGATTTGAATACAACATACAAATGACTTTTCCTTCTACACCCAAGTCACAGAATATTAATCCGCATCTTTGAATCAGAATTAACCAGTGTTGTGGTGTAACTACGTGTAAGTAAATGATCCTTTTTTACCTTAGCAGTAATTATTCAGGATAAAAAAGAAAGAGAGACTTTAGCGGCACTTTATTGGCGACTCCGCTAATTCCAGGACAAAGTTGTTGTAGATTCTCTAAAATGTCATTTGACTGCATCATTATGAGATATAAACTGTCACAATTCATACAATTTAGTTGATCTATGATCTATGATCTAAGACACATTGAAGGTCGTGCTTTTGTACGGAATATCAGCACGGCTGGGATGCAGTCAGGGGCTCAAGGGCGCAGACAGAGAACCAAAGCTCTCACAGCTGTGCTGATATTCTGTACAGTAGCATGAACTCAAATGTAATATTTTTTTTAAACAGCAGTTCAACAAACACTATTTATTATCACACACATTCTTCAATGACTGGTGGAACTAGCATTGATCTAGCGACCGACAGTTAGTGTAATAAACAGTAGTGAAAGTAGTTTTAAATTCTTAGAGGTACTACTGTATGTAGCCAAACGGATGAAGAAAATAAACCATGGAGGTGGGGGACAGTCCTGAGAAATGTACAAGATTTATTTTATATTTCCACTTATTACAATTTTGAATATGAACTAACATCAGAGGTTCATGAGTTGGATCCCAAATAGTCTTAAATGGAAAGCGAGTGCGCTATCGAGGGTGTACAAAGCCTTGTTCTGAATACAGAACAAAGTAGTGATCAGGGGTTAGTGAGGGATTTGGGATTCAGCCTTATATACCATATCAACACTCGTGAAATGCCTCTTGTCCAATCAGATTACTCAGTCAGGACTAAGTGTTGTTGGAACGTTGAAAACCACCCTCTGTTTCCCACCCTCTGTGTACCACACTGTCACTCATTTTCATGTCACCCTTTTCAGTGTGTGGTTTCACTTCCCCCCAGTCCTGCCTCTGCCTCATTGCCTCACCAGGACATTGATTGTTTACCCTACCGGATTCTCCTGTTCTGTGTCTCGACTCGATTAGTACAGATTATTTCTACCCTGTCATTTCGGTTCTTGTCTTGTCAAGTTGTTTTCCTGTTTTTGTATATTGACTTCTGATCATGTATTAACCTTGTGCATTGCTATCTAGCTGGAATTAGATTTTCAAAGAATCTTGTTCCAGTGTGCTATTTTGGATATTGTATACAGAAGACGTAAACACACACACACACACACGCACACACACGCACACACACACACACACATACACATACACACACACACACACACACACACACACACAGAGTCTGTTTGACTTTGAAGCTTTTTGAAGCTACCAGGTTATAAAATTTAATCTACAGAGCCTACTGAAATATAGTCAATAAAAACGCTGCTGTAATATTGAACAGATGTGACATATTCACAGCTTTCATTTCTGACCACATCCACAGGTTTGATTACTAAAATATCAGAAATTCTGAAACGGCTGGAATAGGAACACGGATGCCATCTTAGACATCAACATAAAACTTTGTTTGAAATCTGCTTAACTGACTAATCAGACTTAAAGTGACTAAACTCATAAAATAGTCCATTTGCCATCACAAGGAATAATAAGTGTCCAGATTCTGGAAATTACGCTCGTGTTTACGTCTGCCCATTTTATTGCACTTTGATGATTTGCCCAGATGGGCTGTGATGCATGTTTACCAGATGGCACTTCTGGAAAGAAAGTCATTAAAACACTATGCCGGGATGCGATAGCGCGGATTTATTGAAGTGTTTATTTTGAATTGGCTTTAATTATTACAGCCAGTTGACCTTCAGACTTGAATGGAGAGAAATACTCAGACTCGGAAAAAAAAAAAAAAAAAAGTGCACTAGAGAAGGTAGCTGAACTGACTTTACTGGTCTGTTTCGCATAATAAATCATATTCTGTGTATTTAAATTCACTCAATTTTTGCCTTGAGATTAGAAAACTTTTTGCAACTAACTTCTTCCGAGTTTTTATTCCCTGTTATAAATCACGAGGCCGTCATGTGTTTTGACAGAAGCTTGTGTCTGGCTTAATTGAACTCTTATCAGCTGCTGTGATTCTGAGCTGTGTGATGAAGCTTCATACCGTCTCTCCCGACTGTAAACACAGAAGAAAGTGTTGGGGAAATAATCACTAACAGCAAGTGGAGTTTTGCAAGTGGTTTCCACCCTGCAAAAAATAAAAAAAAATCTTTATCTGGTGTCTGGAGCCTATACATTATCAGAGAACTTGGGGCACACTCACACACCCAATCATACAATTTGGAAATGCCAATCACTCCATATCTTTGGATTGTGGAAGAAAACCAGAATACCTGGAAGGAACCCAGCGAGCACGTATTACTTTTATGCACACAGAGCCGATGAAAGATTTGAACCCCCAACCCTGGAGGTCTGAGGCAACCGAGGCAATCGCCACTAAACCACCATGCCATCTTCAGACAAGGTCATTACAAATCATTCCTAAGCAGTCAGTTTGGAACTAGACAGAGGTGAAATATCTAAAGCATTAGGAGACGTACAGAATATAAGATCTTTTTTTCATCTTGTATGGGTACCACACTCTCTACTGCACCCTCTTTATTATCTTTACAGTACATACTGTTAGAGTTAAAAACAAATCATTTGACAAGGTGATATCAAAAGAGTCTCAAGACTAGTTTTGTAACAAACGGCAGCACAAGGCTGCACATGCAGTCACAGGGAGCACCAAGCTTCATAAGTCAGTGTACCAAAAGACATCATCCTGTGTACATCAGGAGCTGTGCAACTGGTGCTATTCTGACCACGTGCATTATAGCGTCTGCTATTTTATAATGGACTGCATGTTAGAACAAGGAGAGAACGTGACATTTTTGAGTGAAACTAGACAAATCTGCCACAGAAACATCTCATTTGATTCAGTAAGTTTGCGGTGATGTTGAAATGTGGCGTTCGAGGTGTTAAAGTAGCACACACTTTAATAATAGAAGAACATCACTGGAAAATGACAAGAGATCAGGAAGACCTTTAACAAGCTCAACCCCTGAAAATGTCGAAACTGTTCGGAAACTCGTGCATGATGTTCACTGGAGAAGAATCCATAACACTGTCGGTGTGCCAGACGGAACAGTCCAGGCAATCCGCATGTGTGATTTGAACATGCGTCCCGTTGCTGCCAGTTTCTTCCCCAGGATGCTGACCCAAAAGCAGAGGGAACATTACGTCTGCCAAGAACTCCATCAGTGTGCCGTGGATGACTCGTCCCATGTCAAGGTGACAAAACTTGGGTGTATGGGTATGACCTTAAGACGAGGCAACAGTCTTCACAGTGGAAAAGCCCGTCATCACAACACGCAAAAAAGGTGAGGTTGGTCTGCAGCTCGACCAAGTGCAAGGTTACAACATTCTACTGATTACTGAAAATGGAATGAGGCCTACAAAGAAAAGAACACAGGACAGTACCTACAGTAAAATATGGTGGAGGTTCAAAGATGTTTTGAGTTTGCTTTGCTGCCTCTGGCACTGAATGCCTTGACTGTGTACAAGACATCATTAAATCTGAGCATTACCAAAGGATTTTGCGTCGCACTGTAGGGCCCAATGTCAGAAAGCTGGGTTTGCATCCGAGAACTTGGGTCTTCCAGCAGGATAATGACCCTAAACATACTTCAAAAAGCACCCAGAAATGGATGCCAATAAAGCGCTGGAGAATTCTGAAGTGGCCAACAATGATTCCAGATCTAAATCCCATTGAACACCTGTGGAGAGATCTTAAAATTGCTGTTGGGAAAAGGTGCTCTTCCAATATGAGAGACCTGGAGCAGTTTGCAAAGGAAGAGTGGTCCAAAATTCCAGGTGAGAGGTGTAAAAAGCTTATTGATGGTTATAGGAAGCGACTGATTCCAGTTATTTTTTTTCCAAAGGGTGTGCAACCAACTTAAGGGTGCCAATAATTTTGTCCAGCCCATTTTTGGAGATTTGCGTGATATGTAAAATTAGCTTTTTTCCCTCCTTTTTTTTTTGTCCCAATACACACAAACATGTATATAGGAAAAAATGTGTTAATGCAGTACTTTTTTGTGTTGGGGTGCCAACAGTTTTGGCCATGACTGTATAAAAGGGCATAAAATTGTATTTTAGCAAATGTGTGTTTTTTTATGTCTGATAAAATGATGTGTGTTTTGGACGTTTTTAAACTTTTCGTAATATCGTATGTTCTCTTTAAATCACAGTAAATTAGCTTTTTTAAATTTATTTTTTATTCAGTAAGCATTTAAGAAAATGACAGTAGTACTAAATGAATGGTGAATGCTCAACTCTGAGAGGTCAGAGACAGGTGTGAGTTATTTTTGCATAACAGCACGACTCGCAAACTAGTACCAGCTCTAAAATGAATTGAAGGTTAATATTAAATATTAACGTTTCTATAGTAACAGCTCATGCAAAGGGACTTATGGTCCATGGTGACCACTTCACATAATCGTTGCTTAAACTATATGTGAGCAAATGGGGAAAAATAGTTTTAAACCCAATTTACTGTAACCTATTGCAGTGCTCACATGGGATCTTATTGGTGATAACCGACCATGGAAATAAAAATCTTGACATTCTTACAGCATAGTACGGTAAATAAAAAAAGAAGGTGTTGGAGAGTGCTGTGGACAAGTAAATGCACAAAGAATCTCAAGAAAATCTTCTTGAGAAGGATTTTTTTCAAGCACTGTGTCTCATAAATACTTAAAGCCAAGGTTAAACTCACGGTCTCCATGACAGTGCAGAGGTCCCACCGTGACCTTAGCCTCTGATCCAGGTCGATTTGTGTCGCCTACTGCTACCTCGCTCACGGGTAAGTGATCCTTATAGACCAAAAGCCCAGAATCCTCTCTCCTGTAAAAGAGGCAAAGAGACTGCTGGATTAATTGCAACCAGTCAAAGCATAAAACCAGAACTACATACAAATACGGTTTACTGCCACCATTAACAATCTCCATATAACGTTTTAAAAATGTCAACATTTCCAGTGTCTAACATTGATTTTTTTTCTTAACTTACACATTAATACACATCATAAGAGCACAAATAGGCATGCATGAAGCATCAAGCGTAACCTGTTTTAATATTAATGCTCATTAAACACCAGGTAGGTTATGAGGCGAATGGTATTAATCTTGGCTGAATGAAACACATTAATTAGGTATAATTATTATCAGATTATGATTGGAAGAGGATGGATCAGCCTAATGTTCTTGTTTGTATCCATTAATAATGTGCTTGCTCTGGTGTTTATCTAATGAAATCCATTCTAAATCCTTGGATTCATCTAATGTTAGTTCTTATATACATGACTCAAACTTAACACAAGATTCCATTTTTACCCCCTCAAAAAATATCAGCAAAAATATCAGATAAAGCTTTCATTATGTGTTTTCTATGTTCTCACAAATGACTTCATCTAATTAACTACACATTGCAAAGTACAATGATTATAGTACTTAATTTAATAAAGACTGACTTGTCATACTTTCTCTCCCTTTATCTTGCAACATTCATGCAATAAGTTGTTTACTATTATTGTTCCTATTCCCTTTATTAGAAAAACCTTTTTAAATAATGGATTTAGGCTTATGATTGCCTGAATATTATATTCATATAGGCTATATGTACAGTATATAACAACCCCACTGCTATCGCCTTGCCCCTCCAGGTTCCTGGTTCGATTCCCACCTCAGGATCTGTGTGCATGGAGTTAGCATGTTCTCCCTGTTTTTGGCGGGTTTCCTCCATGTACTCCAGTTTCCTCCCACAGTCCAGAGACATCATTATGCTAATTAGTGTTCCCAAAGCATCCATAGTGTGCAATTGAGAGCATGTGAATTTGTGAACTGTATGTGTGTGTGCACCCTTCGTTAAGAAAAAAGTCTTCTGAGATAGCATCCAAGCAGGGATCACTATATAGTGATATTTTTTTATGGGGGGTGGGGGGTAGGGGGACCCCCCCCCACCCCCCATAAAAAAAATCACTATATAGAGGATAAATCCGTATAGATGATGAGCTGCCCCATTACTAATGTGTTTGAAGACCCCACACTGTTTTTTCTTTCTGTTTTCTGTATTCAGATTTCGTTTCTTCAATCTCCTCTCCAAAAAAAAAAAAAAAACAGTTTGTTCAGGTTTAAGAGTCAAACGTTGCCAAGCAACAAACACTTTCTTCACTCCTTAGCAAAGTTGATTGAGAGGCTGTTTGCTAATTAATTTTTAGACCCAAGTGAAGGCAATGTTTCATGTTAAGTTGTATGTTCCGCCTAATTAATTTGCCGACTTGACAACTGTCAAATGTAACATTTAAAAATTGCTGCCTGCAGTCCAGCTAGGCTGCACAGAAAGAATGGAATGTTGACAACCTATAATTCAAAGGTTGAAGTTTATCCAACATGGAGTGAGTCTAAGTGGGCTTGTGCCAGGGTATCCCCACTCAGGAATTGCTCCTGCCTTGTCCAGTCAGAAATTAATAAATCATCTGACCAAACCTAACAGGTTTTTTTTTTTTTTGCTTTGTTTTTTTTTAAATCCGGCTCTTCAAGATCTTACCTTTGACTGATATACAGTGCAGACATTGGTGACTCTTTTTTATTTTTGTGTTGAATTCATCATACAAACTCCTCATTTTTATTAAATAGAATACGGAGACAAATATACAGCACCAGTTAAAAGTTTGGACACACCATCTAATTTAATGTTTTTTTCTTTTCCTTTTTTTTTACATTTATTTTCTACATTGTAGAACATAACTATGACTATGCATACACATATACACATACGGAATTATGGAATTAAGTAAGAACAACAAAGAGTTATTTTTCGACATGAATGTCAGCTGTTCTGAAATAGTTCTTGCAAGAACAGTATTGTCAAGTGCATTTGCAAAACCCATTAAGCGTGATGATGAAACTGGATCTCATGAAGACCTTGTCAGGAAAGAAAGACTAAAACCTCTGCTTGAGTTCATTTAGATTAAACTCAGAAATCACTAGTTTACAGCATCTCAGATTCGAGCCTTTATGAAGTAGGAGAGGCGGCACGGTGGTGTACTGGTTAGCACTGTCGCCTTGCACCGCCAGGGTCCGGGTTCTACCCCTGGCCAGGCTCGATTCCCGTCTCTGTGTGCATGGAGTTTGCATGTTCTCCCCGTGCTCGGTGGGTTTCCTCCGGGTACTCCAGTTTCCTCCCACAGTCCAAAGACATGTAGGTTAGGCTAAATTGCCCGTAGTGTGTGAATGAGTGAGTGTGCGTGTGTGTGTCTGTGCCCTGCGATGGATTGGCACCCTGTCCAAGGTTTACCCTGCCATGTGCCCTAAGTCTCCTGGGATAGACTCCAGGCTCCCTGTGACCCTGAATACAGGATTAAGCGGTATAGATGATGAGTGAGTGAGTGAAGTAGGAGACACATCTCAACATGTTCAAATGAGATTATTGAATGTTTGGGATGCCTTGCAGCATGAAAGAAGTAAAAATCAGACAAGACCACTGAACAAGAAGGGGTGTCCAAACTTTTGACTTATACTGTATGTGCAGTAAGCTATGAATAATTTATCTGAATAATTTGAGTTAATATATTTACAGTAGTGAACCCTTGCTCATTATGGAGACAAACCGGTATCAGCACATTCTTAAGTTCAATTAGTTTAAAATACTGACAATATTTTGATGTGAGTTTAATGATAACACAAGGCCTTGAGCTTGAGTGAGTTACTGTAATTTTATAAAGCAGTGTTTGTCCTCACCAGTGTTTCTGATCTGCATCACAGTTGCAGTGGTGTTTAGGGTCAATGCAGTTGTGCTCGATGCCACAGGAACATTTCTGAACCCCCGGCGCAGAGCCTCCCCAATAGAAGTGTTTCTCATTCCCTCTTCCAACCCACCATGTGTACGGGGTCCCGTCTGTAGAGACAAAGTCAACATTGTGTCAGTAAAATTAGATAACACCTAAATTGCACTTTTAAGGAAAAAAAATGTTTTCAATTGAAGAAGTATTTAAAACTGATAAGTATGGTGGCTGAGAAGTGCAAAACAAAATAACAAAATTGAAAACAAAATAACAAACATACCAAAATGGGTTTGGTATTTTGCTTTCACTTTTATTATTTTGTTTTTAAATTTGTTATTTTGTTTTCAGTTTTGTTATTTTGTTTTTAGGTTTGTTATTTTACTTTCAGTTATTTTTTTTTGTTTTTAAATTATTTTTTTTGTTTTTTGGATTTGTTATTTTGCTTTCACTTTTATTATTTTGTTTTTAAATTTGTTATTTTGTTTTCTGTTTTGTTATCTCGTTTTGCACTCCTCAGCCACCCTAGACAGGGAATAATTTGTACATGTTTTTTTTAAGTCACATGTGCATTATAATAGTTTTGTTTGGGTGTAAATCTATAACTGCTACATAATGTCTTGTCATAATGAATAAAACAGCCTTTATGGTGTGACAGCATTTAGTTCACTCAGTTTAGTAATAAGTGATGCAACTGGCTTTTCAGGATTTATTATTTTTCCATGTAATACAACCGTTACATTTCATGCTTTGGTGGAATTTCAAAATGGTTAAAAGAAGCATGTTTTCAATTTAAAACTTTTTGTTATGTACTCCCTTGTGTGCCGGAGGAAAATACTTTTTCATAATGAGTAGTCAAAAAAAGTTAGAGAATGGTGTTAAACGTGTTTTCCTCTGTTAAATGCAAATGAATAGAAGTTGTACATGTACTGTTCATAACAGCTTTATAATCATTTTGCCCTAATCTCCAGGTCATGTAGTGTAGATACTGTGGAAGGAAACCTACCAAGTACGAGCAAAACATGCAAACTCCATGCACACAGAGACGGGAATCGAGCCTGACCGGGGATCGAACCCGGACCCTGAAGGTTCAAGGCGACATTGCTAACCACTACACCACCGTAGCGCTCACTGCTTTAATATACATCTTGCTAATTTATGTTAATCTCTTCTGAATTCTATTATGTAAATTATTTTAAATGTCATATGGTAGTAGCATTCCAAAAAAAAACACTTCTACGCTGCCTGGTTAAAAGGGGCACACAATTTCAATTTCAGTTAACCGCCTTTAGATTCAATTGTTGTGCAAAGTGTGGTGGCCAATTTATACAGACAGAAAGTTCCCCATGTTCCCAAAAGCACCCTTCTATTCCTACAATTTGAGTACTGGAATTTATTGCCACATATCATTGCTGAGCTTAGACCTGACCAACTGAAGCAACTTCAGATCGTAACACTACATCCAGAGGCTTGTATAATGGACTTGTACTGTATAATCGAGCTTCTACATCAAAATAGGCTCATCTCTGCAAATGCAAAGACTTTAACTACTTTACGTTTACAGTTAAGGGCATATTCAAAAATTATTATTATATGTTAACCCTACCCCTAAAACCATAATAAAAATCATCTGATCGTAGCAGGTCTCACACACAACAACATATAACTTTTTTACTTTTTTCACCGTGCCATTATTTGCCAAAATGAAGCCCAAAAAAAAAAGCCCCCATGATTCAAGGGCCTGTAGATCCACCATCGGCAATAACTAGCATTTGCTTTATAAGCATTTTTTTTTTATCAGTCTCGCAAATCATTCTGGAGGAAATCTGGAGGCACACTCTTCTTTAAAACATCAAATCAGTTCATTGAGGTTTGTGGACATTCGCTTATACTCTCTTAAGGTCCCACTACAGCATTTCATTTGGGTTGAGGTCTGGACTTTGACTAGACCATTCCTAAACCACATCAAATAACACGTTTTATATAAATAACACTGACTTTTCAGACATTCTGATGTAGATTAACTGGTGTGCTTTGGATCATTTTCAGCTGTTGGCCTCACATTTACCTCTAGAATTGTCAAGTATACAGTGGAGTTCATGGTCAACTCAATGCCTGAGAGGTGCCCAGGTCCAGTCACACCTCCACTGGGACGTCCATTCCTTGGAAGATTGGCAACCGATTGATATTCAACAATAAGTGATTCTCTAAGACCATTGCTTATGTGCTCATGCCATTGTGTTAACAAACACCAGACCAGCAAAACGTTTGCTTTTACACTTGCTAATGATCAATTAATTAAGGGCTAGTGATAAGCATGGCCTGGCTGCAACTTCTTAACCCTCTTAAATCCTGTAGAGGCAGTAAGGGGAACTTAATATTGAACACATTTTTTTTCTTTTTTTGTTTTTGTTAAATAAGTACATATTAATATACAGTAAAAAATATACTGGCTTCAATTATATTTACATGATACTCATACCTGCTACATTCAGATGATTTTCATTATGTTTTTACACAAAATAATATAGAATTTAAAAAGGGGGTTTTGAACATGACTGAATAATTTAGATGCAATTGTGGAATTTTTTATTTCCTTGTTTTTTTTTTTACATGAAGGTGAGCCCAATTTAAAGCATACATCGTTACAGGTTATAATAGTCAGTTTTTAACCCAATTTCAAACCACAATTTTTACTTCCTTAGCCTTGTTGGAGACCAATTGTTTTTCTCCATGAAATGGTGACTTTTATTGGCCAGCAGTGTGCTGAGTACTGTATATTTTGTCTATTTTGTCATTTCTATCTCTGTCTTTCTTTCTTTTTTTTTTTTTACTATGTATTTTTATTGTGTTGCTTACTGTATGATAACAGAATCCCACTCCATTTTCTAAGACATCTTACAGGACAGTAAAATCATATCAATTCTGTCCATCAGGTCGTAACACAGCCTCACACACGCTTTTCCCATTTTCAGCGTTCCGTCACATGAAAGGACATACGTCTCTCTATCAGTCCACACTCCCTTATTACCCTCCCTCAGGGTTCTGACCACGTTTAAAAAAACTGAAATGAGTGTAAACAGGATCTCCCTGGAGGTCAGGGAAGTAAAAAATAAATGGAGATAGCATTGTTGAAAAAGTGGATGACAGCTTCATTTCTCCCTCAGAAATATCACAGGAGCACGAGTGAATCCTCAGAGGCTACAACAGCTCTCTCAGTGTTTTGGATGTAGTTAATTTAGGGAAATCGTTTCTTTCTTCTGATCATCTTTAGCTGTACAACGATAGTGCTGCTACAGGGAGCGAGAGTTACAATGAGAAGGCAGGGTTTCTTTTTTCTGTGAAAGAAAAAGAATGGTAGATTGAAATCCCACTGCACCAGTGAGACATGTCAGGGTTCTTATAAGATAGAACAATTACAGTATGAAATAGTCAGTTTATTATATCATTTGTACTTCCATAGAATATCTTCCATTGAATTTAATTGGTTGTTTCCCGCAATATAAATACATTTGTAAAAGTGATAAAGTCTACAAGTTTATTTAAGGAAATCCATCATACACAGTCGATGCTACAGGCAGGACTCAGAAAACAGTAAGAGGACTAAAAACCTAATTATACTGTACAACAGTTTGTTCTGACCATGTAATCTGATTGGATGAGAGGCATTCCACGAGTAGTGATATAGAACATAACAACACTGGGACATTTAACCATGTCCCATCCATCCATCCATCCAGGCTAGTAGTGACCATTGTACATGTATTTATTCCCATTTTTACAACTATGGTAGGTAACATTCACACACTCATTCACACTCTATGGGCAATTTGGGAACGCCAATTAGCCTACTCTGCATGTCTTTGTACTGTGTGAGGTACCGATGTGCCAGGAGGAAAGAACATTCAAACTCTGACAGACCCTGAGGTGGGAATCGTACCCGGACCCTGGACGTGCAAGGGTCAAAACGAGGACATACTGTATGAAGAAAAATTTATCAAGAGGAGCACTCAGAAACCAGTGCACACATCAAGTAAGAGACTGATTACGAAAGAGTGGTGGGCCAAAACTAAGGGACACTACAATGTATACACAAGTGCATGGAAGGACCTTAAATACTCATGTGACATCTGATGATAAAGTGACATAATTATCTTTAATCCTGCTCACATTCTTTCTTTGCTGAAGGCTAACAGAAACAAATAATTGATTTTTACTGCTTATCACCATTAAGAGAAAGAAGCATACTCACTCACTCACTCATCATCTATACTGCTTAATCCTGTATTCAGAGTCACGGGGGGGCCTGGAGCCTATCCCAGGAGACTTGGGGCACATTGCAGGGTACACCCTGGACAGGGAGCCGATCTATCGTCGGGCACAGACACACACACATACACACACTCATTCACACTCTACGGGCAATTTGGAAACGCCAGTTAGCTTAACCTACATGTCTTTGGATTGTGGGAGGAAACCGGAGTACCCGGAGGAAACCCACCAAGCACGGGGAGAACATGCAAACTCCATGTACACAGAGACGGGAATCGAGCCTGGCCGGGGATCGAACCTGGTGGTGCAAGGCGATAGTGCTAACCAGGAGCATACGAAATCTTTAAAAAAATAAGGACAAAATACCCAGTGGTTCATTAGTGCTTGGATAGCATCAAGGTAGAAAGTTTTCTCAGTATGTCTGAGCCATGATAGGACTGCATGTCTGAAACACTAGCCTCTCAAGAAATGGCCTTCCTTTAATGGTCCAAACATTCCACATGGCTTGGAGGTCAGGACTGTATGGGGGGATATGGCAATACAGTAACTCTCAGCTGAGGTTCTGTAAAGTGCAGATGGTGTTTGTAAATGACTGTGTGTACAGTGCAGTTCCCACAGACAGTTGCGTCTTTTCCGCAAGATGGTGACAAGATCATTGATTGTCGTTAATCAGTGTTCAAGGGATGTTCAAGGGAATGACTGCAATGGGCTCCAAGCCACCTCAGTCACGGTCTTGATTCATGTACAGCCTCAGTGGAAAGCCACCCAAAACATGCCCACTCACTGTCATGATTCAGCTCAGTGACATCATGTCATCAGCTTACCTTTTTCCTCTGATACCCTAACCAGTAGTTGAAGCGTCACAGCCTTGCCTTGTTAGTCGATACACCAGATTAACAACTTTCCTCTAGTCTTCTTTGCACCGTTCAATTGTTTTAAGTGTCTCAACATAGTCTTCTGTTTTCTTCAGTTTACTCCTTCATTCATGAGAAAATTTATCCCAGTTTGACTTATTGTAAACGCCCCTTCCATTATCTGGCATCTTTTCAAAATGCATACACTTCCCACACTCTATGGTGAGCACACAATATCCTAGAAACTAGGATAGTAGTTTTACTCCATTCGCTCTACTTCACCCATTAGAGGCGTGATTTGAAGGATTCACACTCGTCTTTAGTCCAGTGATCTCAAGCCCAAATCTGACACTAGGTGTCTGATGAATGTCCATCAGTGACACCTTATTGTTTTTTTGGTTTGTCACTGCAGTGAGTGAAGGGAGAAGATAAGACAGCAGAGCGGAAGCGAAAATCAAAAAATGAGACAACAGAGAACAAGATACAGTATAATGTCAGTTACACACAACCCTCTGATCTGACCCTGCAGAAGCACAACCATCTGCCTCACCACTTCTAGCCCACTCACTGTCATGATTCAGCTCAGTGGCATCATGTCATCAGCTTACCTTTCTCCTCTGATATCCTAAGCAGTAGCTGAAGCATCACAGCCTTGCCTTTAGTCGATACACCAGAATAACAACTTTCCTCTAGTCTTATTTAATATAAAGTACTCATCAACTTGATTCCTTGCATGCACTTTGTTTTTTTAATTTTTATCTATTTAGCTTTTTTTTGCCATTTCTTTCTTCCTTACTGTTTTTGTATTCTGATTGCTGTCTTTATCATTGTATCACAGAGCCAAAGTATCTGTTGCACAGCTTGACAAAACAAGGTCAGCACAAACAAATGTGACTCTCTCAGCAGTGTAAAGTCTTAGCAAAGCAGATGGAAGTCTTCGTGTTTACATGTATGGCATTTGGCAAACAGCCCTATCCAGAGCATTTTTTATTCTCGTTTTATATTTATGAGCAGTTAAGGACCTTTCTTAAGGAACCAATAGTGGTAGCTTGATGGTGCTGGGGTTTGAACCTGGTACCGTCTGATCAGCAGACCAAACACTGAGTTACCCCTGCCCCATGTTTTTAGTATTGTTCTCATAAACACATGAAATGAGTATAAGGTACAGTGGAACCTCGGCATATGAATTGCCCTCCCTCACCAATTTCTGCCTTCAGAATTAAAATTTGGCTTTGGCATAAGGAGCATTTTTAGCATACAAATGAACAAATCGAACCCTGGCTAAACTTCGCCTAAATCCGAGAGCTTTTCTTGTTTGCGTCAGTGGAAAGCCACCCAAAGCATGTTTTTAATCTGGGATTAAAAATGATTAACAGTATTAAGTATATTAATAGAATTTTCCATAACTTTTTAACTAAGGCCTTCCGGTGGCCTCCGAGTGGAGCAATGGTAAAGTGCTCGCCTTATCATCCGGAGATCGTCAGTTCGATTCCCGGGTGGTGCTGTAACCTCTCTCAGACGGAGGTCTAGAGACAGCTGATTAGCCGAGCTCTCTCAGAGTGGATGGATGAGAGGTACGTAGTGCTCCCACGGCTCTACAGCCAATCTGTGAGTTCAAGCAAACGACGCCCCTGGATAGCACTGTTCTCCAAGTGCATTACGCCGCTCCCAACAGTGCATGAACAAGCAGATTGAAAAGATGTGGTCGGCTGCCATCACGTGGTTCAGAGGAAATGTGATAGTCTTTGGCCCTCCCGACTGAGTAGTAGTAGTAGCCTTAATGTGGGAGACCGCTAGTGACGGGAAGGAATTGGGGAAAAATGCGGGTAAAACGCACATTGCACCTGGTTTTTGCAAATACAATTTGAATCACATGCAGAGCTGATTTGAAATCAGATTCAAATCGGTTTCCTAAAGACGTGTCTCGGCCTGGATGTTCGACCTGTTCAAGTCACATGGTATGGTCATGGCTGTGTGGATAAAAATGAGCGGAAAACAAAACAACAGTCTAGTTTAAAACAGTTTGTTATCCCTGGACAGAGGACAGTGTGAAATGTCTGAAAGCTTTTGGAGAATGCCTCAATATACTGTAGGCAATATACAGATTAACAAAATAGGCTGTGTATGGCAGTATGTTAATAAATTTGGCTCTGCATGGGAAAAGGGGTTCAGACAGACATGACATCGCTACAACAGCAACCAATGCAGATACAGTAGCTGGAAAATGTCTCAGATTTTGGTTGCCAGTCTGAACAGAGCCAAATCGGATCTGATCATTTTCAAATAACAGGATGGACAGTCAGTCCTAAAGATCAGATTTGTGAAACAAATCATATTTGCCTGCAGTCTGAACAAGGCATAAAGGTCTTAGGGTGAGCACAGGACAGTCTACAGTATGTGATTACCGCTCCAGGTTTTAGGTCCAAATCTATAGTAAAGCCATAGATTAGGCTGATGTTTGGCGGATAAAGAGCTGCAGCTTCTACTTCAAACCACTGCTTACAATTGGCAAATACAGTTACCGATTCCTCTTTATTTCTACTGTTTTCTACTTTGTAGAACAATACTAACGGCATCAAAACTATGGAACATATAGACATGTGGTAGGCGATAACTAACAGCTATCCCAGCCCTTCTTAAGACCTGAAGAACGTTATGTTAGCTGTTAGCAGTTAGCCGCTAGGCATATTTAATATAGCTCTTAAAAATGTATGCTTAAAAATGTATCCAGGACACCTGTATCCTTTGAAATGGAACGCATGCTCACATCAATACGTCTTTGCTCGCACCAACGAGTCATGAGTTCATGAGTGCGACCACTCATTCATTTCAGTGATTGGGATGTTGCTCTCGAGGAGGGCAAGCAGTTGGTTGGCTGCATTTGTTGAAGTCTAGAAGAAGGACATACAGTATGTATCCATCCAATCTAGGACCACGTATGAAAGTAACTCAGCTGCGATTTTGAAAACGAAAAATATTATATTTGTGTGTTCAGAAGGTCCTAAAAGTCAGAGCTGTGTCACATTTACAGTAGCTAAAAAAATATGTATTGAGTCACATGAGGCTGGTAATATGAACATCACCTTAGTTCTTGTTATCACTTACTTTAATGCAGCTGTGAACAGTCAGTCCCTCACCAACCTTTTTTTCACTCTTTGTTTTTCTTGAATAGGCCAACAGGAAAAAAAAAATACAGCTTGTCACATTAATACAAAACCACACAGAGCAATGCTGTTTGAAGAATTCCCCTTTGTGGAACATTCAACAAGCCGGTTTACCACAAATCTGATTTCTTTCTTTTCTTATATGCCTACTGAACGCTTCAGACCAACATCCATATGCTTTTTACTCTTTTATAGAGGTATATGCATCAATCGGCCTCAACACTAACACAAGAGGTGAATTGAATAACACCGATAATCAATTATACACCAGTAACTGGGCTCAATAACAAGATCATGGGAACAGAGATCACGTCTACATTTACAGCATTTGGCAGACACCCTTATCCAGCATTTTATCTCATTTTACATCTAAGTAGTTTAGGGCTAAGTGCCATGCTCAATGGCCCAACAGTGCCAACTTGGTGATGCTGGGGTTTGAACCTTCTAGTGCCTCAAGAACTGAGCTACTCCTGGTCCCATCTATTTCTATGGGGCATAAAGGCCAGCCTGGCCTGTCACAGGAAAACCAATGTAAAACAAATTGTTGAAAGAAAAAAAGCAAGGCTGGCATTGATAGAAATGAACCAGAACACCCAGCGTCTAAGCAGGAAAAGAGTTCAAGTCTCTTGTTATCTACATTCCACAGAACTTAATCTGACCAAGCATTCATGGAACATGCCAGACAAACAAGTACGATCCACACCCTACAACCCACACCACCCAAAGGATATGCTGCTAATCTATTAGTGCCGGACACCACAGCACACCCGCAGAGGATTTGTGGAGTCAGGACACAAGGGGCATCTGTGAGCTCACGCAAGGGGACAGCGCTATCCGTCCGCTGCTTTCCAATGCATGAGCCCACAGACGCCCATGATTGTCTGGAGAGCCGTGATTGATGTGAGAGCACAAAGTGCCATCTCCCACCCCAGTCTGCTGAGAGAGCTCAGGCCAATCTGCTGCGAGAGGCTCCAGCATCACCCGAGAACTGGGCGAGCACTTTACCACTGCACCACTGAGGGGCGCATCCGATTACTTTCTGCTGAGGAATGTTCTCATGCATAATTGTGATGCAGATTCATTGCTCTACAGATTCATTGCTCTACATTGCTCTCTCAACGGCGTCTAGCACCCCACTGATTAGTACAGGGACGTCATCATTTTTCTTGCATGCGCGTTCCAGTCCACTCTACTTGGCTGCCAGGTTACATCAGTGTCTTGCAACCTGCTTTCGTTATGTTAACAATGGTTGTACAGACCTCGTACAAAACTAAATTCAGTTAACCTACAAAAAAAAAAAAAAAATCACTGAAAATATCCAGACAGAGTTTGCCAATTCTGGAAATATCAGTTGGCTGAATCCATTTGAAACATATGTGAGATGGTAATACTCTCAGACTCGTGCCGCTTTTATACTGTGGTGCATGTTTCACCAGTTTAGGGTAAAGTGTGTTCTCGATGGGAGATCTGTTCTTTCTATGGCGACAGACGGAGCGAGTCCTTCAGGAGGAGACGGGAGCTTGAATAAATGTTCATTTTGCACTCTGTCTGATCCTCTCACTACACAGATGGCATTACTGTCAAAGAGATTAACATGGACAGTTTTTTTTTTTTTTGGTCGTCAGGGGGGCAGGGTGCAATCGCCTCTGTGACACCGGCTAGACTTTGCAGTAGAAAATAGGTTTTTGAAATGTGGCACATTTACACTAAAAGCTAAACGGTTCCCAGGGGCAGCGATGACATGAAACAGGATCCATGACCTACAGTGGCTGCTGATGCTTTGCTAGTCATTACTGCGGCATGCTCTGATGTGCAACAGCTTTCATCACAGTGACATAAAACTGTCTGATCTTGTTGGAAGTTTTTTTTTTTTTTTTCTCTATAATATTTGAAGTTATCCCTAACGTCCACCACTAAGGGGGCTCATGAACTTCTCAACAGGTCATTAATGACTCTAGTTTGTTCTTCATTTCCCGCTAGGTCTATCCATTGACAGTTCAAGATTAATCCCTTCCCTCATCTTAAGATAACAGCATTAAATCTAAATGTTGTGCACTTGGGCGTGTGTCGTCTCTTATTCAAACTATACAGCCTGTTAGACTACACTGTTGCATATAAACTAAACTATACATATGTCTGAGGAAACTATTAAAATTCTTACCTAAATAAATACGATAAACATGATTACAATAACAGCATGAAACTTAAAGATGAATATTGTGTATAATCAGAAGCCTCGCCCAGTATTTAGTCATTCTTTGTTAAATAACAATACTCTTAGATTACTGAATCTGAGACAGACATGAGTGTAGATGAGCGTTTAATTAGCGCCGGCCACCAAATACAAAGACTAGACACGTGAACGCTGACAAAGAGTGCTAGAAATGACAGAACCTAAATTCTGGTGCTCATTAAACGCCGACATGACTCTGACATGAGCTCATGACTTTTTTGGCTGTGCGAATAGTGCTGTTCAGGGCAAAAATCCACCCACTGTGTGAGACGATCCAAATCACAGGCAGTCCCCGAGTTATTTACAATGATATTTAGAGAATTGGCAAAGCTCTTTGTCTGGATATTTTTTTCAGTTTAGTTTCAGCCAAAAAAGTCAGATTGCCGAGCAGAGGCAAGAAAGGAAAACAATGAAGGAGATTTTAAATTGCTGGAAGTGGGCTAAGAACCGTTCTGAACAAGGATCACTTAAGCAACTGGTGAAGCTGCATGCAGTTTGCTGCATCAACAGCTCTTGCGCCAGATTTATACTATGGAGGCCTGGATACAATGAAGGAAACATTTCAGCCAAATTCACATACTGTAATTTACACTAGGCGTACCCAATATCCTGCATCATGCTCTACGTTTACTGGGATAGTCTACTGGCCCAAATGTTAAAGTTGCGATCACAGGGGCCTGGACCCTATCCCAGTAAACTTAGGGCAGGGACAGGGTACAAGGTGCCAATCCATCACAGGACACACACATGCTCATTCCTACACTATGTGTAATTTGGGAACGCCGTTTAGGATAATCTGCATGTAAGCTGGCTCCAAGGAGAACATGCAAACTCATAGATCCAGAAGATGCAAAGTCCTAACCATATTATATACTGTATATATATATATATATATAAAAAGAGGCTTTAAAAATAGTCTTTATGGCAGTCTGACAGGAACCCTAATTCTGCATGAGTGTTGTAATTCAGTTCTAACAATGTTGCAATGATGTTTACCAATGGACAATGCTGTTTTTGAAATGTTGAATGACCTAAAATAAAAACTGAGCTCATGTTGAACGAATGACCCAAACACAACGTCGCAAACACATCCTCAAAACAACATCATTTGAACATTTATTTGGAGCATTTATGCCAATTAACATCCATTGACAAGCACATCCAGATTCCATTAAGTTTCTAACAGGGTTTTTGAATTCTGATCCGACACTGTATATATATATTTCATGTCCCTCATCACGGAGTGTTATGTTCTTACCTATTTGTTTATTTAAAAAAATATATATTTAATATTACCATTCAGTTCCTCTTTGATCCCAAACTACTGTACTGTAATATGCATCATGTCCACTTTCAAAGAACAGATCTCAGACACTGATCTACCCTTTCGGCAGCTTTTAAATTGAAGTTGTCTGAAATGATTTGTGCATGATCACTTTAGATCCAGTGGTTAGCATTCTGTGCTTTCGCCACTGTGACTACAGATCTTGTTCTGGTTGCACAGGACTCAAAGTTTGATATATATATATATATATATATATATATATATCAAACTTTGAGCACAGTCTTAGAGGCATTTATTTAACGTTATACCATCATCATGTAGTCAATGCTGTTCCAATGTCATTTTATCATATCGCACTCGAAATCATGCTGTTGTGCTGGATATCAGCACAAGAGCACTCCATCTTATGTGATATTGCTTAGGTGAAACACTGCGATAAGTGCATTAGACTTGCAGTTGATTATACGGATGAATAAAGGGAGTTTTTTTTCTCTCTCTCTCATAATGGGGTTCTGGTATCCTCCACAATTAAAAGTCCCGACTTGAGCACCGGTCATAGTTTCATATAAGAAACAAGAATCATAGTTTTCTTATTCTGCATGTTATTTTAATTGTGTGTGATATACTGTAGTAATGACTACCCATAGCTGTGACTGTGTTAACACTGAACCAACAACAACAAAAGGATAAGAGCTTCAGAGACACCACAGAACAACATTCATGACAAGATGAAAACGCATCCGGTGCCAACGACGGAAGGATTTCAGGCTCGTACGATTTGTAATAAACATGGTGTGATGAAAGGCTCTGGTAATGGAAGGAATTTGGATTGCAAGGGATGTGCAACAGAAGAGCAACCACTAGAAACCATGCCTAAAGATCACAAAGGATGTCTTTTCTGCATTAGAGCTTAGAACGCTGTTAGTAGGCACATGTTAATATCTAGTCTTAGTTCAACA
>QMIH01000106.1:88621-104127 GCA_003987875.1 Clarias batrachus
GTGTGTGTGTGTGTGTGTGTGTGTGTGTGTGTGTGATACATTATTAAAGAAGTTACACAACATTTGTGTTTGGTCTTAGACGAAAAAGGTAACATTGGACCAGTAGTAAGCATTGCATTAGTTAACATTAATTAACATTAAAAATAACTCAACTCTGATCAAAAACCAAGAATAGAATAAACACAGAGTCTTTATGATATAAGTGTTCCAGGACTAAATGTCTATTGTACCAACTAGTCACAAACAAGTGCTAGTACTCATCAAGTTACAAATCAGCCAGACTTTCAATATTGCAATCATACAAGCTTAACTGCAAGGTAGAATAATTCTAACAAGACCAACAGAGAGAAGAAGTTGGACTTGTTAAGCAATTATTCTTAGTTTGAAGCTCCCAGCACGCACAAACACGGCTGACCATGTTGATAATGAAACAGTCTGTGTTGCTGATAATGAACAGGCTCATGTAGCGAGCCATCTGAAACCCACAAGGCAAGTTATAATAACCCAGTACAATTAACCCTACATACATCGCATATGTTGTCTCACTGGCGGGAATTCACCGTGCACAAAGTGTCAAGGCTACATGGTGTCCTAAAAGTCTCTATCCATGCTGTAAATTAAATCAACCACTTTTTATTAAAATATTTTTTTCATATGTAGTTTAATGCCCTTAAAGTGCTTGGCCGTGTCCCAACACATGTTTGTCATGAGTGTAAGAGATGATGAGGGTGTCAAAGAAGGGTATGAAAGAAGTATGGAAACGGTTGCAATATGATTTTGCATTAAAAAACTCAAGGTATTGTGGTAAAGGAAGATGACGCAGTGAGTAGTGTTGCCAACTCCCAGCTTCAGGGTGATGGTTTGCGTGTCAATTTGTGCCCAGCGTCCATGTGGGTTTTGTCTGGGTTCCTGTGGGTTCCCCCACAGACAAAAAATACCATTAGGTAAAGTCGTAACTCTAATAAGCCCCTAGAACGAGTATGGAAATGTGTGAATGCCCTCCAATTCTTCATCTTCTAATCCTGTACCATTGTTCATAGACCCAAGAAAGAGGTGTCAAATCGACTTCAAACTATGACTTCTCTAAGGGGTCAGGGTGAATTTCCCCCACAGAGGGGCAATTTACCGACCCCCCAAAAATCCCATACAGTTAACATTGTGACCAACATTGACGGATTCTAGCGCAGAGCAAGACTTTTTGTAGAAATTTAAATTCATCACATTTGAAGAGGCTTGCAAGCTGAGTCATATCATACCCCGCAAGAAGGCACAAGTTGTGGCCAAATTTTCACCATTGTCATATTATGGTGAAGGTACTCGCTATTTAAAAAGGAAGTGCTCACAGTTGCTCTCCCAACTATGGTAACTTCCATAAGACCTTTGAAACTGAACCTAACTGTGGATCCCATTGTCATAGAGACATGGGGGTGGGCTCATTTTACTCAGGCAACCAATCGGTCTCTCGGGATAATTTTGAAGCTGTCTAGCCACACCCTAGCAACTACTTTAGAGCACCTTAGCAACTGTTCCCATAGACGATCATTATAAAAGGCCCAGAGGCCCAAGTTTCTTCAAAAAACCGTACCTGTGAAGTAAAAAACTAATATTTCACTGGACCACCATAATCATCAAACTTGCTCATGTCATGAAATTAATTTCTTCCAAGAGATGCATGCATATTTCGTTGAGACCTTATTTTGTGGAGACTCGAACCACTTTGGAAAGTTTTCTCCAGCAAACACTCACCCACTCATCATCTATACCACTTAATTTTGTATTTAGGGTCACTGAGTTACTGATCGGAGGATCGGCGGTTCGATTCCCAGCTCAGCCAGGTTGCCATTGTTGGGCCCTTAAGCAAGCCCCTTAACCCTATCTGCTCCTATCATGGCTGACCCTGCGCTCTGACCTCAGTTACACTGGGATATGCAAAAAAGGAATTTCACTGTGCTGTATGTGACAAATAAAGGCTTAACTTAACCTAACGGGGGGCTTGAAATCTATCCCAGGAGACTCAGGGCACAAGGCGGTGTACACCCTGGACAAGGTGCCAATCCATCGCAGGGCACACACACATACACACACTCACACACTCATTCACACACTACAGCCAATTTGAGAATGCCAATTAACCTAACCTACATGTCTTTGGACAATGAGAGGAAACCGGAGTACCTGGAGGAAACCCATGGAGAGAACCATGCACACAGAGACGGGAATCGAACCACTACACCGCCTCCAGCAAACACTACTTCTTTCAAGTCTTTCAAGTCTTTCAATGGGGTTGAGGCCAGGACTCAATTGATGGTGGCCAACTTATATGTGGAAATGGCTCCTCATTCTTCCATTACCACTCTTTCACACTTTAAGTCCTGGAATATGTCCACACCATAAGTAATTAAAATGTAATAACCTTACTGTAATAACCTGGTCATTCAGTACATTCAGGTAGTGAGCTGACTTCATTTTACCACCTCACAATGTTGCTGTTGTGCATTGTGCACATTGTGCTCTGACTTTCACCATTAAACATATCTCTGATTTCTACTGTAGATTCCATAACGATGCAACTTCAACAAGCATTTACGTGATTTCACATCATGGTGATTGGTGATTTTTTGTCTGACCGCATTTCTTGACAGCAAAGTTGACAGTTCAGCACTATCCTTCCAGGTTTTATTAACGCCTTGGACAATTCTCAACCCATCTCATCTTCTGACATGATTGCTTACTAGTTGAGATCGGATAATTTTTTTTTTTACTGTATCAGTTAAAAAAAAATTGTTGCAAGCTGAAAACGTTTAAACACATCAGCAAGTATCCAGTCAAAGCCTTTTAATAATTAGAATGAAGGATATTCTAAAAAAAAATAGATGTTCGAAAGTGTTTAATCAATTCATATTCATATGGTAATGCATATACACTTAACAAACAGCAATGTTTGTTAAGTATGATGAAGTAATGTGTGATATTCTTGGCATAGCCTGTCCATGCAGACACTCATCAGATGCTTGTGGGAGGCAACTTATGCTTAAGACTTTTTTTTCCCCCTCTAATGTAGCACTCATACTACAAGAAGTATAAAGTAGTGTATGAATGCATTTAAAATGGAAGAAAGTAAAGGCATAATGAAGAGAAAAGAGAGGGCGAGAGAGAGAGAGAGAGAGAGAGAGAGAGAGAGAGAGAGAGCTGTAATTAGCCAGAATTGCAAGGAGCAAACCTCAGTCTGACTTTTATGTAAATGCACACAAAGTACAAAGTGACTCAGTGAGTGACTCAGCTGTTTGGACAGCAAGGAGAAGTTATTTCCACCACCTGTGTGTCAGTACAGTGAAAAATCTTGATGTGTGTCATCTTTATATCTTGAGAGGTCAAGTCGAGCCATACAGTATGTGAGGCTGGAATAAGGAGGCATGGTCCAGAGCAGGGTTTAATAAGTACGTTGAGGTTGGTAGAGGAAAAACACAGCAATGTGGTGAAGTCTGATGGGCCTCATGGGAAGACCTGCCAGGACTTATTGCAACCTTGAGATGGCAAGGGAAAGAACAAATATCTGATTGGCCTCCATGAAGAGAAATTGCCAAATCCTTTGGATGTCATAAAGGAGAAACTGACTGTACAGGTACATGACCAAATCAGCCAAGCAATATCAGGAAAGAATGATAATTGGCCAAAATATACTGTACTACCATAAATGTTCATGTTTTATCAAGAAGATCGAAGCTCTTGACCTGGCAAATCCTGTATATGTGCATGAAAAGAATGGAGAAATCAGTCAGATATTAGGTGAGACAGAGTGGAGGTTGCTTGGTTGGTTGGTTGGTTGGTTGGTTGGTTGGTTGGTTGGTTGGTTGGAATAAAAAAAGAAAAAAGAAAAAAAAAACAGCACTGTGAGCTTCATGTTTTATTTGAGCTTGATCAAAAATATAGCAGAGTTGTACTGTACAGAGATATACTGTGGACATAACATTTGCTTTTATATTTAAACTCACACCTTTTTGGTTTTTAATAATTCAGTTACAGTATCCAGTTTTAATATTGACACCTTACACATTTGGCATTAAAATGGCAACGCTTAACTCATACATTTCTTATGCTTGATTTTTAGCTTCACTGCACACTGAAGCAGTGTTCAAGTTTCACCCTGAAAAACTAACCAATCTGCACATGGGAAAATCAGAGTACCCAGAGGAAAACCAGCAAGCATGGGAATAACATGCAAAGACCACGCACACAGACTCCAGACAGAAAGCGAATCCTCGACCCTGGAGGCGCAAGACCACAATAACCACTAAGTCCACGTACCATAATTTACACTTGAAATAAAAACATAGAGAGAACTCATTCCACATGTTAATTAGGTTATTATTTCCTTGATGTTCAGGACAGATGGACAGATGATGTGTTTTATACCAAGCGCTTTCCAATACACCAAATTCCCCAGTGTTGAATTAACACTTAGAGTGTTGAATTAGCAGCCAGCGGTGTTTATATACAGTAAGTCCATTTGGACTCTGAAAGTGTTAAATCAACACAGGGGATTTTATGGTGTGCACCTGCTGTGGCCTGTCACTACGTTCTGAAATGCTGTGCAACTTGTGTTGTTGATTGTCTAAATGTCATGTTTCCTAAAACCCAATACTCTTTTTTTCCAGGAATTCATCTGCTCCCTAATCCAAGACAGAAGGTGGCGGTATTCCAGCAACTGCCATAAACTCAAATGAAGAACAATCGATAATCTTCAGTATTTGCTAAACTAAAACTAAATCATTTCTATTTGCATAACCTTTGAAGATATCATTTCACTTGTTACTATGTGAGGCCTAAAGCCCGAACATTTCAAACGAAATGTTTTGGTGGAAACAGAAGAGTTGAGGTGCACATTTAATTCTGCAGTGAGTTGGGCAGCTGTTGTATGTTTTTTGGATACAATCTGGGTTAGCACCCGGACATCCCTTTCAGACAGCTTCCTCTTGCGTCCACAGTTGGATGCAGTGGCTTAGTGGTCAGTACCTTGCACGTCCAGGGTCCAAGTTTGTGTGCATGGAGTTTGCAAGTTTTTCCCATGCTTGCTTGGTTTCCTCTGGGTAATCCGGTTTCCTCCCACAGTCCAAAGACATGCAGATTAGGTTAATTTGGTGTTCTCAAGTTGCCCATAATGTGTGTGTGAGTGTGTGTGTGTGTGTATACCCTGTGATGGATTGGTACCCTGCTCAGCGTGTACCCTGCTCAGGGTGTACCCTGCCTCCTGCCTTAGGTCTCCTGGTGTAGGCTCCAGGCCCCCTGCTACCCTGAATACAGGATAAAGTGGTCTAGACGATGAGTCAATGAGATTGCAAGTCCTTGCTAAAGAGCCCAATGTTCAGTTGGTGGAACTGGAATTATAAATCTAACCCTAACCCTGACACCTAAACCTTACCAACACTACAACAGGATCCAACACATTTAACATACTTATACAGTCTGGACTCTGCTCTGGTGGGAAAAGCCAGATCAGGTCGGCTTTTCTTTTCCGTAATGTAATACAATTGTTTTTTACATGTAAAACAGTCGGGATTGTACTTGAAATCTCTGGGCGCTAGCTCTAATTTGACTACTTTCTTAGCATTACCAGTAAACTGGGACACACACTTGCACATAACCTCTACAGTACATATTTTTGGGCACAAAAAGAAACATAATACAAGGACATAATTCGTGTTAAGAGGTCAAGGATGAATTTTCTGTACTTCTGGGAATTCCTGACTGGGAATTCTGATTTAAATAAAGAAGAAACCACCAGGCAGCACAGGAGAAAATCATATTTAAAGAACAGACTCTCAGAGTCTCAGGAACACACAGTTAGAGATCAGCTCACCCTAAAACAAACAGTACAGAGTTAATATTCTCTAGGTTACACCAGAATAATATGAAATATGGAGCAATGTCTCACTTGGATAATAAGATATAGGGACTAATATCTGGATAGGTTAATTAGATACGTCCTGCTGGATAATTACAAATATTGCAAAATTGGTCTCGAATGCAGACTTCCAAGGGCATGACGCTCATATATTTTCCTTTTGTGTACTGAAATTTAAGCAAACAGCATGATTTAAACAAAGATGAATCAAACAAACTGACAAACTATTGTAACAGCAAAATAATTTTGCGCTAATGCTAATAAGCTGTGGGCAGCTGAGGCTGACCCATTCTCGCATCAAAAGCCAACCAATCCGTTCCAACCTTACAGAAAAAGGAAATGCAGCACCAACTGTTGAAAAAAGTCAACACCAGAACAGCCAGTGCACCACATGGGGCCCAGCATGCAAAGAACCCAAGGACACCAACCAAGCCTCCAAATTCCCAATCTGCACCATGACCTGAAGGGCTAGAGCTGCCCCACACAATACTGGGCAAAATGTTCTGTGTTGTAATGTTATGGTCGATTGGTGTACATAATGGATGGCTGATTGGATGTTCATTCAAAGAGTATGTAGATGACCTACCACCTACCATTCTTACCAGTAATACTGCCTCACAAAGCTAACAGTGACTTTTGTGCATTTACAGTTGAGAACATTTTTCTGTTGGTGGTCAAAGAATAGATAATTCAAATCATACAGAATAAAATAATAACTGTGCGCTTATCAGCCTTTGAGGCCGTGGGCCATTTCGAGTGCTGGTAATTATTTCTGAACCCATAAAGGATGATCTGCATTTTAATACAGCTGTCATTTCTCTCGGACTCCTACTGTTCCATCATGCACTGATTGCTATGACGACACCAACACAATTCATTCTCATTTCTCTCTTATCTCCCACCTACACTGCTCTGCTGTAAAGTTAACATGAGAAGAAACAGGATGACTCATTCATTGAGTTGTTCATATCCTTTCTAAGAAAGACAGAGCCAAGATCCTCCTCAGGAATCCCTGCACATTGTGAAATTTAATTCCTCCAGCAGGTCCTGGGTCTGCTCCCGCCCCCTCCGCCCCCCCCTCTCCCCCAAGAGTCTATGTCCAGTGGGATGCCCTTGCTATGTCTGTAATCTGTAACCACAGGGCATCCTTGTTAGAAGCTCAATTCAGAGATTTGGCAGAGCAGCAGCTCTCCTTAGAGGCCCTTCTGGGTTGGATTGAGCTCTTCAATCTATCTCAACCCTATAGAGGAACCTGTGCTAACTGTATTTTCAATCTTATTTTTTCCAGTTTATACCAAGGCAAATCTCCAGTTTTGGAAAACAAGGTACGAATGGATGGATGGATGGATGGATGGATGGATGGATGGATACTTTATTGACCCTGAAGGAAATTCCATGTTAACATGTCCACAATTACATCAGAAATAAGCATCTTTTCAAAAAAACAAAACAAAAAAAACCCTTTGGTCTCCATGGCTAGATTTTCCATTGATGCCATCAATTAAAATTATTATGCAGCTCTGTTGCAGGTGTCAAACTGTTAGCCAACCAGCTAACTGGAATCATTGCAGTAGAACTTACCATGGGAAATGGGGGGAGTTGACACAGAACAGACAGCATGTAAGGTATAGATTATGGAGTCCAATCAAATGCAAAGTAACATTTGTATATAAATTAACATTAGACACCTTAGACACAAATTTGATCTAAACTAAAGCCAAGCTAAATACCTTGTGGTAACTGAGGTAAGTAGGCCAACAGGCTGGCTCCATTTGTTCTGTCCATTTGAACATGTATGAATTAATCAAGATTTAGGAGGAGTGAATCTCCACCAAAATGATGACAATAGACCTTCCACAGCTTCAAAACTGTCCTTCAGAACATCACAGAGGGATTGTACACTTCTTATACTCTACAGTTTATGCTTTCTTCCCAATCTTTCTTCAGCAGTGTTGACTGACTTGTGAACAGAGCGCTTCATGCAAACTCCGAATTCCTGTTTGAAAACTGAATCAATTACGCAATAATGTCTACACAAATGCAAGTAAAGGATGAAACTTCATGTTTTATTGGCTCATTGGAATAAAGACACAAAATATGGCTTAGTAATAATTCATATAAGCTAATTACTGTGTAAAGTAAAAAGTTCCCATTGTCAGTCAGAAAATAATTTGGAATTAAGCGAATGGGGAATCAAGATCAATGTTAATCCTAGTGGCTAATTTTCTTTGCCAAACTTTAATGAAGATGAAGTAAAGCAGAACTGTTAAACCATATTTCAAATGGGGGCCAAAAAAGCAGTTGACTGAGATTAATACAATTTAGCTTCTTCACCTGATTGAGAACCTGAGAAATAATAAGAATAATGAGAGAATCATTGTACTACTCTTTACCTTCATATATACAGGATTTTATAGAATGTCATTTTGATTTATTATTTTCATTTGGGTGCATTAAATGAAACAATAAAACCTTAAAAGTCAATTTACAAAAGCATGTTTCCGGAACTCTTTTGTTTTTACTCATCAGCAACAGATAATTGTTTTTCATTTAAGCTCGCTATTGTAACAGGACATTTTAATAAATTTGACAAGATAAAGAACTGTGCTTACTTTAAGTATAATAATTCAGGTTCCAGGTTGTAATACTACAAATTGTGGAAAGGTTGGGTGAATACATTATAAATCTCCACTAAAAGTAAAGATTTTAATGGGGAGGTTTAAACAGAAACACTTGGGCAGCTCATATGGATAAATGTTTACTCTTTTGAAACAATGGATGAGTAATTGTAATAACCAGTAATTTCCATACCTGGAGTGTTGAGTAGGCGTGATGAGCGGCACGTGTAGGTGATGTGCTGCTCACAGTGATCTGCAGCGTCTGTAATGGCACTGATTTGCTCTATTGTCGCGCTGTAGTTCAGCTGCAGGACGGTTCGTCTCTCTCTGCTCGACCCCGATACAGCTGTCTGAGCCGGCAGGTTGTTCAGCACCGTTGTCCAAACCTTGTCCTCTGGACAATAAACACAAACCAATCATCAAAACAGTGTCATAAGATTTATTATGCATGCTTCATTTTGTAGTCATTTTTTGACATTAATTTGGCTCTCCAGTGTTCAAGTACAGTAAGTCCTCTACGTACAAACAAGTTCCATTCTGAGAGCTCGTTCGAATGTCCAATTTGTTCGTAAGTCCAACGAACATTGTCTAGGTACAGTACTGTACTAGGATACTATCACAATTGGATATACAAGGTATATTACAGTACAGTACGGTACTGTAATAGGTTTATATAACTTTTCACATGAATAATACATAAAAAAGAAAAATAAAGAATATATATATACTATTTTCATCTTGTAATACCATGTTCCATGATCTTGTCATTGTTCTTCAGAATCATGCTAATGGTTGAATGATTCATGCTAAAAATTGAGCAATGTGTGCCATCTTTTCACCTTGCTCCATTCTCAAAATAATTTTCGCTGTTGTCTCCATCGTTATTTCTTGGTGCTTCTTTTACACTTGGATATTGTGGTCTTTTACTGCACTACTGTTCTCTATACAGTTTAGTATTGTACACCAAAGAATGAAAGCTGCATGCACGTGACGTCGGTCATTTGATGTAACGTCTGTGATGCGCAAACGTCGAAAGTTTGTAACTTGAACGTTCCTTTTTTTTTTATTTTTGGTTGGGGTTTAAATAAAACAGTTAGGAATTCCCCTATTGTGACCTCATATTAGAAAATATACTCCCCTGGATTGTTGCTCAGCTCTGTCTAGTTAAACTCTGGCTCTAACAATAATCTGCTTGCATGGCATTACTGGACGGTAGTATATGGAAATATATGGAAACTAGAATGTGATTGGAAATAAAAAGGAAAAGAAAATGAGGTTTAAAAAAATTGCCTCATATGATGGGTTTTGCAACAAGAGCATTAACACACGTTGAAATACCAGTCAAATACCATTGTAAGCATCATACTCGCAGTCATTCATACCTAGCAACATTTTTGTGTGTCGACCTACAGTAATAGCATGCTTTTATGGGAAGAGAGAAACCTGGATATACACGTAACCTGGAGGAAACGCCTATAAATGTGTGAAACTTAACACTTACTGTATATTAACTCATTTTCGAGACCAAGCTCAAGTGTGGAAGAAACAGGAAGTAGGAAAAATTTACATTTTAAAAGGATTTCTTATATTTTTTTCCCCTATAAATTATTGCAACCTTTGATTGAATTCTCAGGTTCTGACCTCATTTCTATCCTGCACACTTCACACCACTTTAACTGGAATAAGTTCACTAAACTGTAGCTGTATAAAGTTGCCACTGAGCCTGATTTAATCAGTGTCTTGGTGCACGAATTCATCAGACTGTTCAAAGACATCATGTCTGCCTTGTACCGATAACACTCCCTCATCATTCCCTCACACTGACTAAGCGATTTATTTCATGTTCATGTTCCCTTTTTTTTCTGTACCTTTTTTTTTTTTGAGTACAAGGCTGCTTAACAGACAATTTTTAAATAACTGCTATGCTATGGGGACACGTTTCCTTGGAAACTAATGAAAAGTCAAATTTTTGGAGTGTTACGGAAAGGTATGTTAAAAAAAGCCTATGAATAAACATGTCTGGTGTGACATCATTTATTGATGCCTTGATAAATGTCCACAGGCTGTTTAAAACTGTGCATCAAGTATTGGTTGTGTTCTTAGAAGACTTTTTTTTTTTTTTACCAGCATTATGGTTGTATCAACTCGCACTGATTATATTATTTTAATTCAGTATACAAAAAAACAATATGCTTTTTAAAAAAAATCCATTTATACTTAAATTTTAAATGAGTAATTTTATTCCTTACGTTATAGCAATTATAAACAATCATTTCAACACAATATTCATCCTTAAATGTATGCAATATGGTTAAATAAATAAATTGACAGTGAAATAAATAATTAATATTACTGATACCAAGTAGTCTATTTCAAATGGTGACATGCGCAATGTGGTTTAACACACTGGTTTAATTGATACATTTACAGGGGTTGGACAATGAAACTGAAACGCCTGGTTTTAGACCACAATAATTCATTAGTTTGGTCTAGAGCATCCTTTTGCAGCCAATACAGCATCAATTTCGTCTTGGGAATGACAGATCCAAGTCCTGCACGGCGGCCAGAGGGATTTTGAGCCGTTCTTCTTGCAGAATAGTGTTCAGGTCACTACATGATGCTGGTGGAGGAAAACGTTTCCTACCTCGCTCCTCCTCGCTCAAAAACACCCCAAAATGGCTCAATAATATTTAGATCTGGTGACGGTGCAGGCCATGGGAGATGTTCAACTGCACTTTCATGTTCATTAAACCACTCTGTCACCAGTCTCGCTGTGTGTATTGGTGCATTATCATCCTGATTCATGGCATGTGATGCGCCCATCTAGCACAAGTATTGGTCTTATGGAATGCCATGATATTGCAGCCCAAACCATCACTGATCCACCTCCATGCTTCATGCTTCTTTGGGGCTTCTCCACACCGTAATTGTGGGAAAGACAGTGAAGGTAGAATCATACATGTTTCACATTGTCCACAGCCCAAGATTTTCGCTGCTGGCACCATTAAAACCTACGTTTGGCATTGGCACGAGTGATCAAAGGTTTGGCTATAGCGGCCCGGCTATGTACATTGACCCTGTGGAGCTCCAGACGAAATGTTTTGGTGGAAACAGAAGAGTTGAGGTGCACATTTAATTCTGCAGTGAGTTGGGCAGCTGTTGTATGTTTTTTGGATACAATCTGGGTTAGCACCCGGACATCCCTTTCAGACAGCTTCCTCTTGCGTCCACAGTTGGATGCAGTTCGTCCTTCTTGGTGGTATGCTGACGTTACCCTGGATACCGTGGCTCTTGATACATCACAAAGACTTGCTGTCTTGGTCACAGATGCGCCAGCGAGACGACACCAACAATTTGTCCTCCTTGAACTCTGATACGTCACCCATAATGTTCATTGTGCATTGGAATATTTCAAGCAAAACTGTGCTATTATTCTGCTAATTAAAACTTCACACTCTGCTCTTACTGGTGGAATGTGCAATCGATGAAGATTGGCCACCAGACTGGTCAAATTTAGCCAAGAAGCCTCCAACACTAAATTGGCCAGTGTTTTACTTTTATTGTCCAACACCTGTACATTAATTGCTTGTAACAAACAATCTTTTCTAAAGCACTTTATTTTCATCGCACAAAACATGGGAGCAGATGAGGGTTTAGGTCTTTGACCTTCCAATCAGCAGTCCAACGTCTTAATCGCTGAGATGTTCCTGTGCCTACATTTCATACTACATCTACATCTACATCTAGTTTCCTAGTGACTTTTAGACTGTGTGAATAAATTACCTGTCATTTTACAGATGACTCTGAATGGCCCTAAAGGTCCACTGCCATCAGGATCGATCCAATAGACATCTGAAGACCTCCCCAGGTGCTTATAAGCCTCACACGACTGCTCATAAATAGCTATGAGAAACAAGATGGTTAAAGAAATTAATATGCAGATAAACACAATAAATAAGTCAGAGGGGCCCCAAAACTGTATACCCACTTTGACATGTGCCTAATATAGTGTATGCCTCTCTTCTGATGGTCACATTAAAGATAATGGTGACTACTGACATCTTTACCATAATGAGAACTTAGGAGGAACCATAACACACTACTTATAACAGAACATGAAAAGAACATGATGTCGCAAACAATGTAGAACTATCAAAATTTGTCTATATTTATATTTTTCAGTCATAGAAACAACCGAAAAACAACTATAAAAGCATGTTGTCATGTGTATGTGATTCAGTTACTAAGTTTTTGCTCATTCATTTTTGGAAAGTTGGTCACATTTAACTAAAATGCAGTTCATCACACGCTGAGAAATATTACATTATTACATTCCAAATTCTATATTCTAAATTCTAGGAAAATTATTTCCAACAGAAAGTCTTTGAAAATGTCTATGAAAGTAAAAAAAAAATAAAAATAAAAAAAACCTTAGGTGGACCAGTTAAATGGGAACTGCACTGTATATTGCACTGTAGTGTGGGTGTTAAAGGACAGGCGTGCTCTTTCATGTAGATGCCAAATCAATAGAAACGAGCTCTAACATTTGTGCCAGTTTGTTTTATAAAGGTCATGACATCTTAAATATTGGTAAAGCTAAAAAAGGAAATATATCTGAAGCATGCCTGTATATATGTATATATTATACATAGTGGAACCTCGGATTGCGAGTAATGTGGTTTACGAGTGTTCCACAAACCGAGCAAAGATTTTTAATCAATTTTTAATTGGAAACCGAGCAAGTATATATATATTTAAAAATTGATTAAAAATCTTTTCTCTTTGCTTGCTATATATATATTATCATTATTATTATTCAGTTTAAGCCAAAGAAATTTTAATTTTGGTATGCCAAGTTTATTTTAGGGTTAAGTTCTAGGAGTTCCTACTGCACATACATGTGTGACAGGTGGCTCCGGTGTATCCAGTGCCATCACAGGAGCAGCTGAAACTGTCCCAGGCCTGCGTGCACCTTCCTCCATGCTCACAGTGATTGGGCAAGCATCTGAAAAGCGAGAAGAGTCATTAGAGTAGAGGAAGAGTGTGTAAAATCAGTCTCATATCAAATACAGCAGATTTATTCATCTCCTCAATGCCACACTGATTCATCAGGCTCTACCTCGGTCCATTGTGATAAAAACTGAAAGAAGTATTCATGCCAGGTCTACACTTATTAAGACCTATTTCTGCTTAAAAAGCATGCAATCTTTTCATGCTTCATGCTTTCATGCATGGAATTCTTCTTCATATAAAAAAAAAAAATCTGTAGTGACTTTTTATTTCAATATAAAGTGACCAAAGACAAGAAATTAGCCTGAGCTACAGCTAATGAACAGATTCAGTCAGAGGTAAGGTTTTTGCTGCTGAAAGAAGTTAATAAGAGAAAATATATACCAGGACATCTTATTATGCTTTGTTCCTTACAAAAGTAATTTAAAAGGTTTTTTTTTTTAGCAAGATCATGCTTCTTACAAGGTATATCTGTCTGAAATAAATCAGAAAATAAATGTATTTCCATGTATCTTGCTCTAAAGCAAACTAGAAATAAGACTGTTGTTGTTAGCCTTTTGGCTGCTCGCATGGTAGAATCAAACTCACTCACTCTGTCAACAGCTATACCCATTTTACCTGCACACAGTGCCACGGGGGCCTGAAGTCGATTTCAGGAGACTTAGGGCACGAGACAGCGTTCACCCTGGATGGGGTGCCAATCCATCACAGTGCACACACACACTCATTCACACACTGTGGGAAATTTCGTTGTGGGAAAATGATCAGCCTAATCTGCATGTCAAGTTGACCCTGTTGGGCCCTTGAGTGAGGCCCTTAACCCTCAACTGCCCAAATGTTTACAGTATAATGAAACAAAAATGTAAGTCCATCTGGATAACGGGCATCTGCCAAATGCCTAAATGAAACCAACCCACCGAGCACGAGGCGAACATGCAAACTCCATGAACACAAACCCTGAGGCTGGAATCAAACCTAGACTCTGGAGGTGCAAGGAAACAGTGCTATTAACAGTGCCCCAATGTTGTTTCCAAAAAATGCTAATTGAAAAAAGTTACTCATTTTGCTAAAAAAAAAAAAAAAAAAAAAAAGCAAAATAATGTGATGCGGATGCCAAGAAAGAAACCTTATGTTGATGTGCTTTTACGGCGGCTCCATACGCAGCTTATAGTAAGAAATAAATTTCAGTGCATGTGTATGCTACAGAATTGTAGCTCTAGTCCTACAGTATCTCCTTTATTTGCTACATTTCAGGAACAGAAATTGCCACATATAAACCCAGACATTATCATTATCCTTGTCTGTAAACCTCTTTACAGACAAAGACAGGTAATGTATCGTGCACATTAACTAGGATGGACAGGAGGCTACGTACAAATGACCTACAAATGCATCACCCCTGTCTGACACTTATCTGCATCCTATGTAGCATCATGGAGCGTACAAGATCAGCATTATGTACAAAAAAAAACAACAAAAAAAAAACAAAACAAAAAGACCTCCAGGTGTGCGCTTTAGCCGAAGTGCCGAAACAACATTGACGTCTTAACTGATGAAGAGAAACACTAAATCGATGGTGTTGTAATGAGCGTCTGAGCCCCGGCAATGATTTCACAGCACAGCCGATCGAGTGGCAGGTAAATGAAAAGCGAACGCTTGACATCCTCTCATCACCTCCGTTATTACAGTACACAGAGCGAGCTGTAGGAACTCACTGATGCACTTAGATCCAGGGATACTTCAGACAGAAATCAAGAGTATTGGGTATTAAGACTGTCTGTAAGAAATGATCCAAATGAGCAACTATGCTGGGTATAGTGTGACAAAAGAAAAGAAAATAGAATAGTAATAATAATCACATTTTATTAGTTATAATAAAAAGGATGAATTAATTAAATATATTATCAATTCAACACTTAAAATACTTAAACATCTTTTAATTTCTATTCAAATGTTTTTATATGATTAGTTTATAT
>QMIH01000106.1:104182-122771 GCA_003987875.1 Clarias batrachus
ATATATATATACACATACACACACACAAATTGGCTTGAAATTGAATTTAATTGTAACAACTATTAGTAATTAATGTAGGCGTTAATTATTCATGCAGTGATGCATTTATTGAATTTTGCGACACTCCACTCATCATCAGCTTCGAGTAATTTACTCACTTCTTTCACTTTAATGCTTATCTTGTACACTTGGGGCGCTATATGGGATACACCCTGGATGGGGTTCCAGGCCATCACAGGGCACAAGCACACACACACACGCACACACGCACACACGCACACACACACGCACACACACGCACACACACTCATACACAGACTGTTGGAAACTCCAAATCTCCATGCCCTTGGACTGTGGAAGGAAACCAAAGTACCCGGAGGAAACCCACCAAGCATGTGGAGAATGAGAAACGGCATGCACACAGACCCGAGTCAGGATTCGAACCCTTGACCCTGGAGGTGCAACGCCATGCTGCACATCGCTACACAATAGTGTCACCACAACTAGTTTAATTTGATATTTTTTAAAAATCTGTTTAATGGTATTGCACTTTTAGCAATAGGCATCATAACCAAGATGTTTTACATGCAATGTATAGTATTATTATTATTATTATTATTATTTTTATTTATTTATTTATTTTTTTTTATCCCTAATGAGCAAAGCAAAGAAAAAATCAAATCCAAAGTCTAACAGATTTTCCGTCCTCCTTTCCTTAGCAACACACATTAAACAACAAACCATCACATCATGAGTCTTCTTAATGAAGCATCATGTGTTTTTCTTGTTCCAGGCTGATTGTCGATTTATCTCATTAATGACAGTTGTTAATTGGTGTGTTAAATGGTGTGTTACCTTGCAGCCATGTGAGCGTAAAAGCCTCACGGCCCAGAAACCCATGTTAAGCATCAGAGGCACAAGATGCCCAGGTAATAAATCAATATTAGTGTAACAACAGAGCACTGGTGCTTCACTAACCTGGATATCAGATGTTTACTCTTCCGCTTAAAACTTGCACCAAAATCTATATCTCTTGCCACACATCCTGGACAACAATAATCAACCTCGTTATGATTGTGTTTGGCCTATCATTCATTAGCCAACGTTTATAACCAGCTCCGCGGTCGTCTTCCGAGGTTTTGCGTCAATATAATTACCGAGCCATTATTCCTTTACTCTTGCTTGTACATATTGGATTTTGCTCTCTTTCCTAATTGCATCTCTTTTCTACCCTGCAACTGTATAGGCACCTGACAAATTAAGCCATAATATGGAAGCCGTTTGGCCGGCGTGCTCCGAGGTCCAGTCCATCCCTTGGAGCACAGCCTCACTGCAAATCGATACAAAATTCTTCTGACGGATTACATTTCCATCCTGACCGACTTGGTCTCATTCATCCACAGGGTACGAGGGCTGGCTAATTGGTTTGATGTGGATGAAAATGATGTAAATCATACGCTCTGGGCTTCAAAGGCATCAGATGTCAAACCAATTATGTATCAAATGGGGGGATTTTGAAGTGATGTGACAGGCAGCTCGCTGTGTAGCCATCATCAAATCACCAACGGAGGCAATATCGTTCTGGCGCGCATGCTCATCTGTGCCTTTCAGAGGACAGACGCGTCCACATTAGAGTCGGATAAGCGTCACTTTTTATTATGAACGTGAATCGTCAAGTCGTGCAAATCTGATCTGACCAAAAGAATCAGAATTGACCAAAGTCGCTTGTAATGTGCTTGTAAACGCAGCCATGGACGCTTCCACGTATTGGACTTGTAGAAAATATGCCCATGCAAAGTATAAGTATTACAGTGTGTCGAGGTTAGACGTTTAGTCAGTGCTCAGACCTGTCTATTATGGCACAAGTGTCCAAGCTGACATTCTCAAAGGCTCCCAGCATCCCCTGCTCCATAGCCGCCAGGTCAGCAAGCTGATCGTCCACTTGGATGAGCTGCATGCAGCCCTGAAACGCGCGCTGTGACGGAGACGCCTGGGTCTGCAGGAAATAACCTGTGTGTGGATTAGAGAGAGGGAGAAAGAGAAAGTGAGAGAGAGAGAGAGAGAGAGGAAAAAATGTCACATTTACATGAACTTTAAGATTTTCTGAACAGCATGTGGCTTCTGATCTAATAGAGATGGGACGGTTGGTTAAAACAAATTTTGCATAATTTAACCATTAGGGCTCGATGGCATCGTCAATGATGCCAATCACTCTTTTTCTCTTTGCAAGTGTTTTTGTAAATGAAACCATAGTGTAGCAATTGAAAAAAGTACACAAACTATAGATGGTTTTCTTTAATTAATCGCAAATTTTATACGAAAATGAAACACGGCTAGAGAGAACGTAAAGGGTCAAAGCTGGGATATTAGAGCAAGGTCTTCTGACACTTTTCCTGTCGCATGAAAAAATCACAATGGTTTAAAGGACTTTCCTGTCAAACCCGGACTTGTGATTGTGCAGAATAATAGAAGACGGTTAGGAGACCGGCGAGTCTAGTGATCAGCACTGTTGCCTCACGCCTCCATGGTTTAGGTTCGAAACCCAGTCAAGTTCGATTCCCGCCTCTGTGTGCACGGAGTTTGCATGTTCTCCCTGTGCTTGGTGGGTTTCCTCCGGGTGCTCCGGTTTCCTCCCAAAGTCCAAAGATGCAGGTTAGACTAACTGCCGTTCCCAAATTGCCCGTAGTGTGTGACTGGGGTTGTGTGTGTATGTACAGTATATGTGTGCCCTGTGATGGATTGGCACCCTGTCCAGGATGTACTCCACCTCGTGCCTTAAGTCTCCTGGGATAGGCTCCAGGCCTCCGCGACCCTGAATACAGTATAAAGCAATATAGATTATGTGACCAAAGGCTACCTTTATTTCTCTATATAATAATCTGCTGCTATATTAATGCACTAATCGCAGCATTTCACTAGTGCTTGGATACCATCAGGATCTATCAGTTTTCAAGTTTTCTCGGTATGCCTGAGCCCTAATCAGACTGGTTGCTCCACGCCTGAAACGCCGGCCTCCCAAGAACTCCTTAAATGGCCCAAACATGTGGAAATGGCTTGGAGCGAGGTCAGAATAGACGCCTTTAAAACGTCTAATGTTTTAAGAGTCTCATCACCGTACCGTGCTTGAAGAATTGAAAAGGTTGACCTCAGTAAGTATCCTCATGCATGATATATACACAAATTCTCAAAAAATATTAACCGTTCCCCCCCCCACCCCCCGAGCTGGATTTTTATCTTTTGCGCAACAGCTTTATTAAATGATTCACAAATAAATTCCAGTTTGATAAATGAGGTCTATTGATGCTTGTCCTTGGTCGCACCATTCTCAACAATGCAACACAGAGTATAATCTCTACGCAATAATACAGAATGAGTTTTCACATTTTGCCCTGCCCTTGGTTTATAGACGTATTTAGCATAAAAATGTGCTGATCAGCTTTCCATCATGCTCTAAGTGACCTTGTGAAACCGGCGCCACACAAAGCCACATATCACATAAAACATGATTAAAAAAAAAAACAAAAAAAAAAAACAAGGAACAAGTGTTTGTGTATTTAAAACTAAGTGAAGTGATGAGAATTATAATCAGGGGTATAAAAGCCACTGATGCAGCCTTTATCTCTAACAAACACCTGTTTCTATTCTCACACGGTGAAGTAATCATGAGCATACTGATAAGGACGGCGTCCAAACCACAGGGACACGGACAAGACAACTGCAAAGTATTATGATATGCTATTTTTATTCTTTACCCAACCAACCAAGGCATGATGAAATTAGCCAGAAAAACAAACTGTCAGACCGGAGAGAAGAGTCAAGAGAGAACCGGCACGGATGGTTAAAATGGAAATGGTGCTGGAATGGATACAATGGGTTTAATGAGAGAGGAGGACAAGCTGCATATGAGCTGGAGGTGAAGCGCCTTTCATGAGCTGCAAAGAGAAAATTAAGCGATTTTCTGAAAATGTACTGTACATTGCAGCTCTGATTGGACAGAGCCATCGATTTGATGAATGTATTTAATTACATCTGATGCGGTGACTTTGCACCAACAGGCCCCACATCTCTGCACCTTTTGCCCTGGATACAGTCTGCACTGGAACAATCTTGGGGCAAGCCATGTGCTTTAACATTATCTAAGAGACTATACTGATAAAACTTAGTGTTAGTGATGCATTAACATCAGAAAAATGAATTAAGCCAATATTTATGCCTAAGAAGACCTTTTTTCTTTTCTTTTTTTCTGTATTTATATTATTATTAACCCACACATGTCTCTGTCTCCCAGATGAAATGCTATATGTGAAATGTTATAAATCTGATATACAGTATTAGACAATGTTAAGAGCTGAATTAAACATCTGATAAGTCTTTAATATACAAGACCAGTCAAAAGTTTGGACACACCTTCTAATCGCATGGTTGTTCCTGATTTTTATTTATTTATTTTTTGGGGGGGATTTTTCCCCGATTTTCTTCCGAATTTAGTCGTGTCCAATTCCTCCCCGTCACTAGGGGGCTCCCACATTAAGGCTACTACCACCACTCAGCCGGGAGGGCCGAAGACTATCACGTGTTTCCTCTGAACCACGTGACGCCAGTTGACCGCATCTTTTCGAACTGCTCGCTGGCGCTCCGTTGGGGGCAGTGTAACACACTCGGAGGACAGCGCTATCCGCTCCTTCTGTTGCGCGAGCTCACAGACGCCCCTGACTGGCTGTAGAGCTGTGATTAATTTGGGAGCACTATGTACCTCTCATCCCTCCCCTCTGAGAGAGCTCGGCCAATCAGGATTCGAACTAGCGATCTCCGGATGATAGGGCGAGCGCTTTTACCACTGCGCCACTCGGAGGCCCCTGATTTTTATTTCTTTTTACACTGTAAAATAATGGCTCCAATCTGAGGTGCTGTTTGTTAATTGCAGATTTCTGAGGCTGGTAACTCTAAATAAACGTCTCCTCTGCAGTAGAGGTAAGTTTTGGTCTTGCTTTCCTGGGTAGGTCTTGTTTCATCATGGTGCTTGCAAGAACTATTCCAGAACAGCTGACCTTCGCATCTTAAATAACTGTTGTTGTGTTTGTAGTTGTTATTAACTAATGCCCTATGTATAGTGTTGGAATCTCGAGTATTGTTCTAGAATGTAGAAAAATGAATCCAAACTAAACTTTTTGACGTTTTTGACACTCCACCACCAATATATCACTGTATTAACAGTCTTATTTGGAATGCTTAATGCTCATTTTAAGGCGGCACGGTGGTGTAGTGGTTATCAATGTTGCCTTGCACCTTCTGGGTCTTTTTGTGCATGGAGTTTGCATGTTATCCCTGTGTTTGGGTTTCCTCCGGGTACTCCGGTTTCCTCCAACAGTTCTAAGACATGCAGGTTAGGCTAATTGGTGCTCCCAAATTGCCCGTAGAATGAGTGTATGTGTATGCGCTCTGAGATGGATTGGCACCCTGTCCAGGGTGTACCCTGCCTTGTGCCCGAAGTCTCCTGGGATAGGCTCCAGGCCCCCTGTGACCCTGAATACAGGATAATGCGGTATAGAAGATGAGTGAGAGAGTAATACTCATTTTAAGTTAATGCGGTTTAACACTAGTAATAAAATGGCCCTTGATCCTGTACATTGGTGACATCACCCTTTACATAAAACCAAATCTTTGTGCTATTTCAACTTACCTGGATCATGACAAAAAAAAAAAAAACAATCAGTAATATACACTATAATGACTTTCTCAATATACATCCATCCATACATACATAAAATGTTTTGATTATGTGACTGTAAGAGCTCCATTATATTGCATCTTGTTTTTGTGCACTAATGTTAATGCAGCTGCAAGTCACTAAATCTACAGTAGGTAATGCAACTGGAATGTGTGCGCAGGATGTAAACTATTTCACCATGCTTATTTCTATTCATGGTTTTGATTTGTTTAATAATAATAAAAATAAAATTGTGTTTTTGGTTTATTTGACAGAAATTACACTTCTACAGTATGAAGGCTTGAAAGGATAAGCCGATCACTCATATACCCATAATTCTCTCTTTGGATTCTTAGCTTAGTGCTTCCGCTCCCCATTGATGCGTCAATATTGTGCATGAAAAATGGGCTTCGGGTTCATATTTATGCATGTCCATGTGAACAATCTTGTTTTTAAATCATCATGCTAATAACTCAATCATGGTTATTTTACTTTATAGTGTATAAAAGCACGATTTGCTCCAACAGATTGCTTACGGCTTTGTTACGCGCACTTTAGACCGCTCTGCTAAGTCAATTTCCTGTTCATCCTCTAATTTATTTCATTAATACATTCCTATTGTATAACTACAGTCCTCCGATGTTACAATGATTTCTTATAGCGATTAAATGGAGCAGAAAGCGTGCGGAACGGACAACCCTGCTACATTCATCTGAATGCTGCGAATGGAAGTTATTTGATTATGTCTAAATTTCCTTACAGGACAAATGGAGCTTCATTTTTCCATTTTCAGGAAAGGAAAAATCAGTTGTAAATAAATTAGTGAGAGCAAATATATCAGCCCTGAATTGAAATAACAGCAATGGAAGGGGAGAATTATTGATTGATAGTCATGACTGTGCATCGGCAACGTGCAAGAGCAGTAGAGAGGCGTTTTATAGGAGGTCATGTGTAAAGGCATTGTTGGAACTGGAGGCTTGTTTTTAGATAAATGAGGGGGAAAAATGGCTGCATGTGGACACTAAGCATTTGAATGAAATATAATCAGACTGATTAATGATTACTCTCTCTCGTTCATTCTCTATACCGCGGGAGGCCTGGACAAGGTGCCAATTCATCGCACTGCACACAAGCACACACACTACAGGGAATTTGGAAATGCCAATTAGCTACCCTGCATGTCTTTGGACTATGGGAGGAAACCCACCAAGCATGGGGAGAACAAGCAAACTCCATGCACACAGACCAGTGTACATAGACTTGCAATCGAACCCTCGACCCTGGTGGCTGGAGCCACAGTGCTGACCAAGACACCACCGTGCCACATTTGGTTAATAATCTTCCGAAAGCTTTAAGAGAGACCTAGACAAAAGCTGACATATACAGTATACATACTGTATACCCCAGCAGTGGCAAAACCAATATTACTAAACTTAATAGGTTTTTAATAAAGTCTTCTATTTATTATACATTAATTATACATTTATTATACAAAAAAAATTATAGTTAATTTTCCTTAACTACCCTAATTGACATCTTGCTATGAGGGGATGAGTTATTAATTAGCTTTAGCATTAAACATTTTTTTTGGCTAAAGGCGGCACAGTGGCTTAGCGGTTAGCACTGTTGCCTTGCACCTCCATGGTCCGGGTTTGATTCCCGGCCAGGTTCAATTCCCACCTCGTTCTCTCCATTCTTGGTGGATTTCCTCTGGGTTTTCCAGTTTCCTCCCACAGCCCAAGGACTTGGTAAGGCATTCCACTGGCTGAATGTTCATCAGAACAACTACAGTGGGCTCCAAGCCACTTCAACCAGGATCATCATTCATGGATGTACGGGCATCTTTAAAATGTCTGCACCATTCAGATGTTTTACTGCAGAGAGTCTCATCACTGTATTGTGCTTGAGTTCTCCTGTAATTTGGTTTCACGCCTTCATTCACATCACAAGTCCTGGTTTGACTTGAATGCCACTTGTATTTTTGAGACTTTATGCATACAGTCTTATTTGGCAAAACAAGCTTTGTGTATTTCAGCTCCAAATGTCCTGGAAAGCTGTCAACCTTTTCCCAAGCTCTTTTCTCAAGCTCCTTACAGTTCATTCACTTCTTTAATGTGTTAAAGCAGTGCAAATTAACACCACATTTCCAGTTTGCAGCTTGTTAACAAGATCAAGTCTCACTTATTTAATCACCCACCGCCAAAGTGGTACGTTCCTCCAGTTGTGATCTGAATGGGTGTGTTCGTCTTCACAGCGGAGGCTTCGTCTCTATCGATAGTTAGCATGGCGAAGTTTTCTTTAGCCATGAAGTGAATGTCATGCCATTCTCCATCATTTAAACCTGAACCTGTAATGATAAGAACAATGAGATGATTAGGATGATAAGAAAAAAAAAATTCTGCAAGGTTTTCATAGCTACAGATAAGATGTTTATGGCGCAAGTCTGTGTTGCACTCTTAGGCTTTGTTTAGACTGCAGGCAGAACATCTGATCTTCAGGACCACCTGTCCATGCAGTTATTTGAAAGTGATCAGTTTGGATTTGGCTCTGTCCATACAGCCAGCCCAAATCCAACACATTGTCCACCTATCTGCATCGGTCTTATTTCTTGAATTTGAACCCTGGATCCATGTCCTACCATGTGATCATATGGACTTCTCAGACTGGATGCTCTGACGCCTCAAATCGGAAACTGTACTTCACATCACTCTCAACATGACAGTTTTCGATTTGAGGCGATCGAGCGTCCAGTCTCAGACACATCTTCCGATGGAAACCGTGTTTAAGCAAATATCAAACCACCTCTGGATGTGGTTTAAATCAGACATGCAAAAATTTGATTCAATGTGTTTTTTAACGTTAAGACTACATGAAAGCTGAAAATCTGATTCCAGTCTAGATAGAACAAAAATCAGATTTGGGCTGGCAGTCTGAACAAGGCTTTACATTTTATAAATATAAATTTTCTTTTAAGCATTCATTTCAGGGATAGAAGAACCCTTCCGAGAACCCTTCCATTGAGCCACCAATGCCTAGTGGTAGTGTTCTCGGAAGGGTTCTTCTTGCCTTTCGGAAGGCCCGGATTCAGTTCCCACCCCGAAGCCCGGATGAAATGGAAGGGTCATCTGGCATGAAACATTTGCCACGCTTTTGCCTGATGTGGCAACCCAAAAGACCAACAACAACATCAGATTATCAAATTGTGAAAACGTTGTGATGTTTCACCACAAAAAAGTTTTTCTTAATAAGGTGATGGTTCCTCATTTATGGAAGATTTATGGAAGGAAAAGTCTACAGTGTCAGGACTGGAGTGTAAGTCTACAAGACATTAGATTTTGTGTTTTCTGGATTATCTTTGACTCGACAAGCTGCATTGTGTTGTCTTATTTACTTAAAAAAAATAAAAAAAATATAAAATAAAAAACTTAAACGTGTACATGCTGAACAGATATTCCACAACATTAAATGCAACTATAAATAATGATGCCAGGGTTAATTAATAATAATGAAATGAAACACAACAACAATAGGTGAGTATCTACAAATTTCCCTGGTGAAAAATGAAGCAAAAAGTTCCTTTTATTAGAAAATAATTATCTTCAGGATGGAAAAAAAAAAAAAAAAAACTTTTAGGTTGAATTACACCACTATTTGGAATTTCCTCCTTTATCTCTCTTATTGCCATGTGATCTCATTATATCTTGAGTTATTCTGTTTCACGCCTCAGATATTATTGTTCACTGCTGTTTCATTCCCACCAATTTAAGGCAAATAACTGGTTGCCCAACTTTAATTCCAAGTCTGTACGGCTTAATGTCCTTATTAGGCTCTACGTATATTAAACTCCAACAAACAGGTTTCTCTAAGAGAGGTATGCAGGTTACTGTACATGTTATATACTGTACATGAAGGAGAACAATTCATACCCAGCCACAAATCTAATCTGGATTACGTATATGCATAATTTATCTCTTTCAATAAAGAGGTTTCCATATTCCACACTTTATAAAGAATATAAAGATCTAGTTAGAGATTAATACTGTATTGTTCAAGTATAATGCTTTATTAAGTGCAGCGACGTGGAGCTTTACAAGAGAAAAACGCTCAGCTCATGCGTGTAACTCCATCAGGCAGGTCAATGGGTTGATGAGCAGCAAATTACAAGATGCTTTTTGAATCTTAATCGCTACAGTGCTGAAAGGATTCAAAGCTCATTTGATCCCTCGAAGCGAAAAATCGCATTTGTTTATTAGTGTTATTTACACCTGAGCCACTAGAACATAATAATAACCAGCATGGGACATCTTCATTATTATTATTATTATTATTATTATTATTATTATTAATATTTATAAAAAGGAATAAAAATAAAAAACAAAAACCATGAACTCACTAAAGCTCCTTGGTGACCATTTTGCCACAAAAGATTGAGTAATTGCCTTTGGTATCAACCAGCCAATAACTCCCCCCCCCCCCAACTCTCTCTCTGTCTAGGACACAGTCTACTTCACAACATCTGGCACACTATTATAGTTGAGAAATGTGTTTTGATGTTGGAAGTGATACACAGCATTCACTTTCTCCATCCAGTCATCTATCTTACTCTAACTCTCTAAGGTTTGTGTCCCATAATTTGGACACGATAGCTGGACATAGTCTTTGGAGTGTAGTCTCTCTCTCTCTCTCTCTCAGAAAAGAAAGAACATGACCCTGGGAGTCGGCGCTGTGAGCTCACGTATCAGGAAATTAATGATAATACAAACACTTAAAGCGAACAGTGCAAAGGTTATGAGATTGCAATGTGATCTGCTTGTGAGATTGGGTGTACGCGCTAGATTTAGCAACCATGCACTTATTTTAAAAAATAAATAAATAAATAAATAAATAAAACAGGAAGAAAAGAAATAAACGCAGCAATATTGCACTCCTCACTGTAATTACATTCAGTAAAATGAAGAATGGGGGGGAAATTTGGAGCCAAACTTAACTTTGTCATATAATCCATTCATCCATGGATTGGAAAAACATACAAAGACAAAACAACACTATAGTGGAATGTAGGCTACGGGAAAACATCACACATTTAAACAACTTTGTGTTTAGGTTAAGCTTCCCATGTTTTCAGGTAAATCCCGCCTTCTGCGTTTTAATTGGGCACCAGAATTCAGTCGCATCTGTGATTGGTTAGATGATTTACTTTGTGTGAAATGGAGAGCCAATCAGTGCTCCTTATTCAGAGATCCAGTGGATGCAAGTTAAGAATACGGGGAGAGAACACTGCTCTCACAGTGTCCATTAAAGGGATATGGAAACTATATTTTCTTCATGGAAATATGTTACATCACCTAATGCTACCCACACACATGTGGGGTACGAACATGTGCAGAAATATATAGAGAAAAATGACCAGCTCAAGTTTTTACATGGCTAATGTATAACTTTTGAACAAATGATCAAAAGGTTCCATGATTGAAAATTAGGTTTTTATTGACTGATTTGATTAAGGTGTTTACAGTACATGATGCATTTTAATTCAGATTATCAGGGGAATATCAGGGTCTCAGGTTAATTAAGAAGAGGGAAAAAATCTTACTTGTGAAATGTACACTGATCAGTCATAATATTAAAATGCTGCCAATGGTTTAGCCCAGTATTGTGTAGGTTTACCTTGTGCCACTTGGGCATCATGACTGCATGTGCTGCTCTGGGTGTGCTGTGGTGTCTGGCACCAGGACATTAGCAGCAGATCCTTTAGGTCACTGGGTTGTGGGGTGGGACCTACTGTACAGTACATGGATTAGACTTGTTCGTCAGGTGAATCCCATGGGTGTTCAAACGGATTGAGATGTGGGGAATTTGGAGGCTGTGTCAAGGGCCTTGGGCTCTTTGCCTGCCACTGGGTACACTGGGGATTCTGATGTCTTTCCATCATGGCATCAAAGCGTTGACTTTTTTTTTAGTAAGTTTTTCTTGCACTGGATTTTCCACGTGGCTAGTGGATGCCTTTGGTCCCTACAGGCATAGATAAGTCTTGGGTGCCTCGATCCTGCCACCAATGTATTGGTATATAATTGATAATCCATGTTAATGTGTTAATGTTATGGATGATAAGTAATACTCTTTGCCTGCAATCAAGCTTTCCCTAAGATGACATTTACAGTAGGTCCTTATTGTGAGATAATCTAACTGCCAGATTTAAAATAATTTTACAAATGGAAAGCAAGTCCTCACAGAGATGATTGCGGTGGTGGCTCAGAGAGCTAAGACACTGAGTTACTGATCGGAAGATCGGCAGTTCGATTCCCAGCTCAGCCAGGTTGCCATTGTTGGGCCCTTGAGCAAGGCCCTTAACCCTAACTGCTCCAGGGGCGCTGTACCATGGCTGACCCTGCGCTCTGAGCCCAGTTACACTGGGATATGCAAAGAAGGAATTTCACTGTGCTGTAATGTATATGTGACAAAAATAAAGACTTTACTTCACTATTATCCGTATGATCAAATCTGTAAATGTAAAGGTTGGATGGGGAGATGCTTAGCAAGCAGGTCTTCTAATCTTTACCTGTCCACTTTGGCTCAGCCTACTGTATACCCACTGTAGTATCAGGTGCCTGTTCTTATCAGACAGAAGTGAATCCAAATGTATTTTTCTGTTTTGTAGCCCACCTGCCTCAAGGTTCGGTGTCTCCAGGAATGCTTGTTTGCTCACCATGATTGTTTGATCTAACCTAGCCTTCCCTTAAGCTTAAAACAGTCTGCCTTTTCTTCTCTGATCTCTCCCATTAATAAGGCTTTACCACCTGCTTACTGGATGTTTCATTCGTGGCACAGTGGTGTAATGGTTAGCACTGCGGCCTTCCCACCCACAGGGTAGAGGGTTTGATTTCTGCCTCAGTTCTGTATGCATGGAGTGCGCTTGGTGGGTTTCGTCTGGGTACTCCTCTTTGCTCATGCAGATTAGGAGAACTGGCATTCCCAAATTGCCCATGCAATGTGTAAAGGTGTGCGCAATGAAAAAGATTGGCAACCTTTCCAGGCTTTGCCCCGCGTCCCAGTAGACTCAGTCTACTGCCTAAAGCGGTTCAGAAGATCAATGAATGAATGTGTAAACCAGAAGGGACTGTTGTGTATTAAAATCCCTAGAGATCAACACAATTCAAACCAGCCCTTGTGAAGCCATTAACCATGCCACGATTAGTGAGATTACATTTTTTCTCCCTATTTATACTGTTTGATGAAAATCTTAATTGAAGCTTTTGACATGCAGCCGTATACGTTTATGCATGATATGGCACCATATAATTGTCTCACTGAATAATTGCAATCAGGCATACAGTTCTTTCTATTAATGTGTACTAGAGAAAGTGGATATTTAAAGTAAACTAGTGGCAGACTCAGGGATTTCCCCAGACTGCCACATAAAAAGGGTCTTAAAGGATCTGTCTGCTAGATATCACAGAACACACCCCCCAAGGCCTTTTCGAGAGTCCATGCCGAACAGGTCGGAGCCTTTTTGGCAGCACAGCTAGACAATATTATGGTGGTGGCTGTAATGTTATGACGGATCAGAACTAAGAATTTATCAGTGCTCTTACTTTAAATAAAGGATTTTATTCAGACTTCTTGTTATACAGCTTTATGAATACTGGTATTCAGAAACTCCTATTAGAAGTTTAAAAGGAAAAAAAATAAATACAGCGCTGCTGTCGAAGCCCATCACAAATACACACATTTGTCAAACCAAATGGCATCTTACTTTCAAGGCTTTGCGATCTCTTTGTAATTCCCTGCTTGGATTTTCTTCTTTGTGACCCAAGGAAGTGAATCAGGCATCTTCATTCAGAAAGAAAGAACCTGGAGTTGGATCTTTTTTTTTTTTTCCCTCCAATTTGTTTTAATACACATATACAGTAGCCTGGTGAATAGAAATGTTTCCTGTGTAATCTGCTCTACTGCGGAAGCATGTAGACGAGCCACTATAAAACCACCATTAAAGGCACTACTAGGGCCACAAACCCAATAAGAAAACAATTCAATTTGTGATTCCATTTCCTTTCGCACACTGAATAGAAATGCAACCATGATGCGCAGTGTTCCCTTGTGTAAAAAGAACACAAAGGAACCTCTGGACCCCTGGGTAATGATGCAACCGATGGCACATACCACAAAGGCAGGAAGTGGAATACACGGAGTCATTTCCTACAGCGAGCCTCAGCATTGGAAAAATGTTGCACAAATATTCTTGGCAGCTGCTGATTTACTGGAATTGAAAATGTAAAAACATAAAAATGAATAAATAATACCAAAGAGACAGAATCAGAAGAGTAATCCGGTCTCCTGTCTCCTTATTACCTTCACTGAATTTCGAACAACCTGGTGCCGTGACCCGGATGGCACACTAACACCTCTTGAGTAATATACAGCATTTTTTTTTTTTTTTTACCAAGCAAACTGGTGACTGGGTTTCTTTTCATTTAAAATAGACAGTCTGAGTCAGCATAAGCAATAGTTTTCAGGGACCGAAACGGAAGTTCTTTAGTTGTGGCACTGGATAGAGCATCATAAGTCCATTGTTAATATTGTGAAGTGATATAGAGGTATTTCAGATTGATTTTGTTCCATTATTAGTTTTCGAAACTGCATACTATTAAAAGTAACCTGGCAGCACGGAGGCTTAGTGGTTAGCACTGTCGCCTAGCACCTCCAGGGTCGGGGTTCAATTCCCCCCTTGGGTCTGTGTGCATGGAGTTTGCATGTTCTCCATATGCTTGGCGGGTTTTCAGTCCAAACAGACTAATTGGCGTCACCAAATTGCCCGCGTATGAGGGTGCGTATGTATGCCCGGTCCTTCTAGGATGTACCCTGCTTTATACCCCAAGTCTCCTGGTATAGGCTCCAGGCCCCCCACTAACCTGTACACAGGATAAAGCGGTACAGGCGATAAGTGAGTGAGTAAGTCAAAACCTCAAATTTTTCGTAGTTGTTGAGATATTGTTATTCCCTGGTGTTATCCACTTTCAGAACCTTATCAAGTGAAATGAGATTCATTTAATGTGTTAATGTTTTGAGACATCAGAGACTTTGAGTGAAAAGCACTGAAATGGGGAAAAAGATGTGCAAGCTTGTTAACACCCAGCCTGGCAAACTGTTAATGTAACTTGCACTTAGCTAGCAAAGGTGTAAACGTGGAGAGAAGTCAGTCAGTTAGCAAAGTGACGCCGTATACGTAATTGTGTTGTAAGACTTTAAAACATACAGTATCAAGTATCATGTGAAATATTGATGAAGATTGCAGTGGGTGCCAAAAGTATCGAGCCAAACCTGAAATTCAATGTTTTAATGAAGGTCTCTCTTTTTTGTTGCTTTTTTAAATAATGACATAAAGATTATAAGGATAATTTCTCACTTATGCAATGGAATCGTTATACAGCAAACAATATGTACAGTAGCATGGAGTCCTGTATTCTTTAAACGTTGCTGGATCCGGCTTCAGAAAGAAAAAATCCTGCCACGTATTTCTTCCGTCCATTAGTTAAACCGGTTGGTTTTAATCAGCACGACTCCTTGGCTATTAGTCGCAAAGAAACTAGTGAAATCACCTTTTTTGTGTACAGGGAGAACTATAGTACATAGCACATGTTGTCTTACTTGTTTTCCACCATCATAAATGTATTATAAAATTGTATTTTACTATCAAACCCACTGTTATGACCCAAGGTGGTGACAAAATGAGGCCAATTTTGTGCATTTAAATTCTCACTTTGTGTCATATCGGCAAAATATATACACCACGTGGTTCATTCTTGTGCTCAGTACATATTATTGCCTATTGTGGCCCATGCCTCTAGGGTCGAGGGTTCAATTCCCACCTCGGGGCTGTGTGAGCGGAGTTTTCCTGTTCTCCCCGTGCTTGTTAGGTTTCCTTCATGCAGATTAGGCGGAAATGGTGTTTCTAATTGCTATAGTGTGTGCATGTGTGCCCTGCGATATACTGGCACGCCTTGTGCTCCAGGCTCCCTGCGACCCTGTATAGGATAAGCAGTATAGAAGATAAATGGATGAATGAATATTCAATTTCCTGCAGATAAATATGCATCAAACAGCAAAGCATGAAATCAAATGCTGGAGGGTTTCGTTTAATAAAGTGCGGAAATCAATACGTTATAGAGCACTGGGTAAACTCATATGCATCACTCTATACCACTTTCCTGAAATATCACCAGCCTTGAACAAGAAAGAGAATAAAACCTAAACCAACTTTTCAGTTTAAAACGTCACATTAAGGCAGTTCATGGTATTTTGAGTATCAAAACTGAAAGCATTACAGTAAAGATGATTGCTCCAGCCTACACTACCTAAATGTTCCTCTTTTTTTCCCCTGATATTAATGCTATATAGTGATTCTCTATAGGTTTAGGAAATTACCCGAGCTGTGAAGCCTCTCAAATTTTCAGAAAAAAAACAAAAAACAAATATTAACCACCAATGAACAAAGTCTAGCCAAAGGCCTTAGGGCTCCATTTATTGAAGGGGAAATGGTTTCAGTTATACCAGTGAATCAATATGTGATGGAGCCCTGGGTAAACTAATATATGTTTCGCTCCATTGCTTCCCAGGAAACTTCCCCGACCTTGGATGCACCACAAGCAGACCGGCAACACAAAGAATAAACACAGCCAAGTACCCACAAAGCGAAACAAAACCCATGAACTGTACCATCTCGCATTATATTTGTCATCCTTATAATATTGCTCCTAGTCATGTGATTCATCAAGCTGTCAGGTTTCATTATTAATATTTTGCATGACCAGATTTCAGGTGCAATCTTAGTGACAAGTCAGTTCTTAGAAAGAAATATGTAGCAATGGCAACAACACATGTTATATTTTGTAAAGAATACAGTATAAACCATGAGGTTAATACACTACTGACAAGCCAGACTACACAAACTTATCGAGCCCACACTGGGAGGCGTGGACTTGGGCAGGGTGCCAATCCATCGCAGGACACACACACACACTCATTCACACTATGGGCAAATTGGGAACGCCAATCAGCCTAATCTACATGTCTTTGGATTGTGGGAGGAAACCAGAGTACCCGGAGGAAACAGACCCCAGGCAGACATTGAACCCAGAACCTGGAGATGCGAAGCGACAGTGCGAACCACAGTGCAAGCCTTGGTGCCTCCAAGGTTGTACAAAATTAAATTAATCCATTAATACCGTATAGACTTTTGATTCCCCTTCTATCCAAAACATCTGTTTAAGGCACTGTTATGGATTAAAAAATAAAGAGAAGCTGAGAAAATTATATAAGCCATCCCATTGGAATTAATGATTACAAACATTAGGCGTTTGAGAAATACTGTAGACACCCACAAAAGGGAATTTACACATCAGAGGAAGAAGATGTAAGATGAGAAAATACAGCCAGAGGAATCATGAACACGGGTGGAATGAGCTTCCTTATGGCTTTCTGTATTGTTACTGTTTTTCTAATGCATAAGAAGTCATAAAATAAAAAAAAAATTTAAAAAACATGCATGGAAGTGTGAAGTGACACAGTCGAACAAATCCAAAGTATTTTATATAACAGTATTCCTGATCAAACTTTGAACTTTCTTATCATTTCTCAAATGACTTCATGCGCTCACGAACGGCACTGTGCCATCCCGGACATCAGTCTGTACCTGACACCATGTCTACGCCCAAGTTCTTCTGCTGCGTGATGCTGACGTGCGCCGTGACTCTGCCGTCTTTCAGCGTGAGCTCGAGCATGCCGTCAGCCAGCGCGCTGAACAACAGGAGGCCGTTGGCGTTCCACGTGCGGAACTGGAAACTCACAGACACCATGTTGTGCTCCCTTCTCCCAGGCAGCTGCAGGAAGCTTGTGCCGTTGAAGGAAACCGGGAAGGTGTGAGATGCCACACAGGAGAATGTCAAATTACGCTAGAAGTGGAGCAGAAAATGAGAAGATAATAATTACCATTTTCAATCGAGAAACTTATTTGGCATGGTACCTTGATGAGAATAAAGGAATCGCTTAAAGTACTCAGTTGTATTCAGTATAGCATTAAAGCAGAACATCAAACTGAAGTTCCCTCCTGTATAGTGCATAGATTAAATTAGATCCACGATTTGTTTTGCTGCGGGCTGAATACATAATAATAAGAAAGGCGAATTTGAGGGAGGGATAAACAGTGAGTAGGAGGTTTGAATAAGAGGCATATTTGGTAAAATCTCTCTGTTGTGCAAACGCAGTGTTTGTGTTGCATATTTAAAAATGACTCGAATACAAAGGTTAAATCGTTTGAAAGAGCCGTGGTTAAATATATCTTATGAAATGGCTGCATTATACGAGTTTATTATGCATATACTGTGCTGTGAATTCAAATGCTCAGCATTTTAAAAAAATGTTGTTAAAGGGTACCCATTATGCAAAATTCACTTTTTAGTCATTCTTAGACGTATACTGTACTGTAGTTGGTCTCCACTGTGCATTTACTATACTAGCAATATATATAAAGAAATAATAATAATAATTACAAATGTTCATTTTTGAATTAGCTGGATTTTTAGTAAGCCAGTTACAGTGCTGTGAAAAAGTATTTGCCCACTTTCTGATTTTTTTTTCCCTTTTTTTGTTTTTTGCACATTTACTGTATCTTACACGTAAATGATTCAGGTCAGCAAACACATTTTAATATTACACAGAGATAACCTGAGTAGGTACAAAATGCAGCTTTCAAATGATATTTCATTTATTAAGGACAAAAATGCTGTCCTCTTGTCTGTTCTTAAATTTCTTTACATCATAGCATGATATGTTTTTATTTATTTATTTATTTATTAATTAAAGATAGCAATTTCTTTATTTTATATA
>QMIH01000106.1:127433-137781 GCA_003987875.1 Clarias batrachus
AACATTTTTAAAATAATAATTATATACATATATACTCTATATATTTTTTATTATGCAATTATTAAATTAAATGATAACATTTATACTTGAGAAGTATATACGGAAAACAAGGAAGTACGTAAAGATGCAGTTCTGTAACTCCCACCACACGGTATTATTTTTTATCATAAGGAAAACAAAATCAGCAAAACTAGAAACCTGAGAAACAAAATAGGTTTTGTTGAATAATAATTACTGACTTTCAATTGATTTATTTTAATTCTTTTAAAATTTAATAAATTCTATAATTTTTCTAATTTTTCTTTTTTAATTATTTTCTTTTTCTAAATCTAATTCCATAGTACTTCCACCCTTTTAATTCATACTGTATGGTTTTTCTGTGCTCATTCATTTATTTGTTCGTACGCTTGTTCTGACGGCTACTGGGAGCAGAATGCCAATTAGTTATGTCAACAACAGAAGGAACCACTGTCTGTCTACACAAAATTGGGAGATCAGCAACACTGGGTGAATTTCCATAGATTTGAGCAATTGTGCACCAACAGATTTTGGCGTAAAGCCTGGGCAGTGACTTGTTTGTCCACAAACAGATCAATTTCCGCTCTTCCATACGCCTTCCAAGTTAATTAACTACCTTTTTTTTCATGGATTTGACAATCCCTGTAGACTTGGATATGTGTGTATCTACCCCCTTCCAGTACTTGTGTGTCGACATTGCCATTGCTTCTGGTTTTGTACTGTATATCAACCTCTGTCCCACCACTCCCGCACCCTTGCTACACTAGTACATACCCTGTACACCCAGCCCTGCTAGGAGGTATCAGTTATATAATATTTCACTTTTTAGTGGGAAAACACCTAATGGCATACCTTGAAAGGGAAAAAAAAAGTGGCTAGACCAACAGTGTTAGGTGCTTGACATCCTATTTTTCCCAAAATCATGCGATCAATGGGATGTAAGCCAGCCATCACTTTGGTGTTTGTAAGCTCATTGCCTCACCTCTTCCTCAACAGTTTGCAGTCCTGCCTATAGGACCACTGCTTTAACTGCATCCAAAGAATATACATTTCTTTTGGAAATACATCATAGTAACCCATATCATCTTCTCTTTTATATCTGACCTGTATGCAGCATGACTTGATGGACAAGACGTTCTCATCCTCCGGTACAAATGAAGTGACCAGCCTCAACACCAAAGGCATTGATCTTAAGCCTAGGGCTTGTGCACCTGTCACTGTAGCCAGGATGATGCATGCCAAGTCACAGAGTCAATGCCTTTAAAAAGCCAAAAGCTCAATGTCCGGACTACAGAAATATGCATTATATCCAGGAATAGACCATCTGTTGTTTACAAGCACACCAAGGTTTGTCTTTCCACCTATCCCTGCAATGGAGTCTCAATCTGGTATAAAATACATGTTTAGTTAAGCATGGCTTAGTTAATTATGCTATTATTAATAATAAGATTGCATGCATGCCATTGCTATTCCCTATCTTCCTTCCCCATTCTGTATCATGCACCAATACTAGTGGCATTAGCATCAGGGATATGCTCCTATAAACATATTTTATTGAAGCACATAATGCTGTATTCATGATATTCCCTTTGATTTCACACCAATGCTTGGGGCTCATCCATTTTATTTGCCAGGAACCACAAATTTGCCATGATTAAAGGAAGAAATTGTTTATAGTGCTATTTCCTCTGGGTTTGTTTCCTTTAGAGAGCTGTGGCCGAGCTCTAACTCGAAGGGCTAAAAAAAGACTCAAAACTATGCAGAGATGTTGTAACTTGTTGCCATTTAGAACACGTCACCATATTTACATATTCAGTAGAGTCGTGACATATTCAGGTAGATTCGCCGTAAGTCCATGCTTCGTTTGTGCATCTCTTTATACATTTCATATTTTTTCCCCCTACAAAATAGACTCACATTTCGATACAGATAGCAAAGCTTACTACAATTATAAATAATGCAAAACATCAAGATGTGTAGCTCTTCTATTCCTTAAAAGTGCTTTGACGGAGATAAAAAAGAGAGAGATAGAGAGAGAGAGAATGAACTCACAGTACAAGCAGCCATATATCTCTATCCTCATGCCTATCCGGCCTTCTTCGCTCCAGTCCAGCGGGATGAAGCGTATAAATCGGGCCACGATAACGTGCTGAAGGTCGTAGCGCACCACGCTCTCCGTGTTGGAGTTTCCTGTAAATGCCTGCAAATAAAAAGCAAAAAAAAAAAAAAAAAAACTCATTGATATTATCCCACAACAAAAGCAGTAAGAAAAAGGAAAAGCATCAGGACATCTTTTATTTACTGTATTTATTAATATTTTTCGCATTTTTTTTAGCATATCTATCTTCAAAATTTAGTTTGTACTTAAGTACGTTTTTTTTTTTTTTTTTTCCAGCAGCCTCCAGGCAACAGGTTTTATACAAAAGGGCAAGATGAATTAATTTCAGTGCAGTTAATTCCAGCTCGAGCCTTGGACCTTAAACCGTCAGTGAGTGTGTTAATTAGTTGGCTACAAGTCAAGCCACACAGAGATTCTGCCTGGTTTAATCAAGTACCTTTTTAAATTAAAGTGGCCAAAGAGAGACAATAGAGGCCGGGTTTAGGCAGCGAGCCAACTGTGACTATCAAAAGTAACATATTTTGCTGGTTTCCTTCATTATAATTAAAGTGGCCACAGCTTATTTCCTCATGAGGCCAAATAGAGTGTCACCGCAAGCTGGAGTTCTCGCTACCACATGGGAAAAAAAGAACATTAATTATAAGCCCTATTAAGGAGCAACACTGCTTCATTTCAAATATTCGGTTAAAATGCTTCCTTGTAAAAAGGGAATAGACGTGCTTAGAAGATCTATCAGATCAAGGATCAGATTTGTTGAGAGCTGATTAGATTTTATTTGCGCATGCAAAGATTAGCACTTTGTCACCAATCAGTAAGAATAACTAAACCCAGAATTGTCCAAATTGTCATTGAATTTGTATGTTGTTTTTTTGTTCACATTACTCTTCCTGTGCAAGCAGGAGGAGTTCTAGAGGATTAAACCAAGAGGCAAAATGAGTTCAACACAGAAGTGCCAAAACATGCAGTTCCTCCAATGACCACTAGGAGCAGACATCTAAAGTGAGACAAACTCCATAAACCACCCTGTTAAAATGTAAAATTTTTATGTAATCTATCAATTAAACTTTAATTAAGCCATAACATTGTGCATAATTAGGGACAGATTTGAGTAACAGCTGCATTGCAGGTGTAAAACCACTAGCTGTCTGCTATACAGTATATCACCTTAGCTAACCAGCTAACTGTAAAGCTTTTAGTTTAACTTACCACAAGAGATTTAGCAGGTATAATACGGGTAACAGAGTTTATGGAAGTGCAAAGTAACTTTAGCATATAATTTTATGCTAGCCAACTTAGAATAGGCTATGCTAAAGCTATGCTGGCTAGCTTGTTGTGATTTAGATAACTACAGTCGGTGCTTTCCAACCAGCCAGTTTCTTTTTGTTCTATTTCTGTTTGCTCATTTATGGATTAACCAGAGTTTAGGCAGAAGTAGCTACTGTAAGAATGATGAATACCAGAGCTCCCACAGCCGAGCTTTAAAAAAATCACTTAGTAGTTGTGCAATGGTTATATGAGGTAGGGCTAAGAGATAAACAAATCAAAGACAACTCATTGAGGAAACCTCAGACACCTTGTCAAGTCCTTTTTAAGTTATTACTTTGTATGGCAGATCTACTGTTAGAATATAATGCAATCATGAAGGAAGCTATACAAGGAAAGCAATTTCAGACATTTGACCATTCTGAGACCTTGCCTTTGGATATCTGCAAACAAAATTTGAACTGATGCTCTAAGAAAGGTTAAAGTTTCTTAAAGAGAATCATTACTGATGACGAGACGTGGATTCATGACTACAAGCCTGAGAGTACGGAACGGAAACATCCTCAATCACCGACCGAGAAAAAGTTCAAAAGTCAACCATCAGGTGGAAAATTGATGCTTACAGTTTTCTGGAACTCTCAAGGGCCAGTATTGGAACATTATCAGGAAAACGTTTCAACAATCAATAGTCAATAATACATCATATTGAAAAATTATGTATTTGTCTTTTCTAAAACGAATTAAAACAATTTCAACTTACCCTTGTAGATAGTCATAGATAATAAAGTTCCTAATCATGAAGGTCATCATCATTTAAAATTCAATCAGCTCATCTGCTGCTTTTAATGATAATACTACAAAACATTTATTTCTGAATCAAAGGATTGACAGATGGATGGATGGACAGACAGACAGATGGAAAGACTGAAAAACACAATGGTAGAAGATCGACTGCACAGTAAAGTGCATTTAGAGTGATATGAAATCAGAATAAAGAGGAAATGTGCTTTTCAAGCTTCAGTTAGAGCACTGAAGTGAATTTGCAGCGATTTTAACCAAATGTGTGTGACGTTTTAAACTGGCACCCTAGTCAATTAATAGTCTGTGTTAATTATTAAAAATCGAAAACTGTGTCTAACAGTTTGTGTCTCACAAATTCATAAACTCAGACTCTCGTAAAATCAATGAGAAAAAAAATGCAACCTAGTAAACTTTAAACGATTTACATATATTGGCTTTTTTGATGGAAAGTCAAAAGACAGATCAAACCAAGTGGGTGAGAGAGAGAAAAAAAATGCAGTATTCAAGAGACTATTATCTTCTGACTCAGAGTGTTGGCGCCTTCCTCTACTTTTTATTCACTCGAGGGCTTTTTTGACAGGCTCTCTATATGACACAGAGGTAGAAAGAAAAATAAAAAGAAAAGGAGAAAGAAAGGGAGTTAAAGGGATAAAAAAGACTTGACAATGAATGCATGTACAGTACTGTAATGCAGGTATTATTCTGCTTCTGTACTAATAACCGTCCTCCACTCCAGTCTAAAAACACCTTTCATCAACGATCATTATCTTAAAAGAATTATCCTACAAAATAAATAAGAGCCATCATTTTGATTGTTTTTGGACAGCTTCAGCTTTATATTGCTGCATTTCTGGAAAATCACTAAAAGTCTTTTATATAAAAAAGTTTTGTATTTGGTGTTGTAATAAGAGTTTGAAGCATGAAAATGGTAAAATGGTTGCAAATGTTACAATATGTGCTATAGGATGAAGAGAGCCATTTTCAAAGCTGTGGTGTAGATTGGATGGATATGCAAAATAATAAGAAGAAATTAAACAAATATAAAAAAAAAAAATTCAAAAACTTAACTCAAATGCAAAAAAACAAAACCAGCTTCTATTAAGTATTTTCCTGGATTATTACTTACCGTATATACAAAATGACAAAAATAAAAAAATAAAAAATTGCAGCTTTTCTAGGGTCGAATTGACCTGCATTAAGAAAATTAAAAAAAAAAAATCTTTAAACTCGAAATGACTAGAATTGTCAAACACATTATTAAAAACCTAAAATCAAAGTGTTGAACTGTCAACTTCATGGAAGAAATGTGGTTGGAAAAGAAAAACGCTTCATGAAGTTTTATTGTTAAAAATAAATAAATAAATAAAATAAATCAATAAAATAATATATAACGGTTTGTTGATTTCCAGGCAGTGTACAATTTAATTAAAATTTACAACACTTTTATTATTAATCCAATACAGGTAGTCTCCAACTTACAAACGAATTTCGTTCCGGGAGCACGTTCGTAAATCAGATTTGTTCTTAAATCCAACAAAGTGAGTCTTATATGCCTTTTACACGAATATACAATGTAAATCATACCAATCCACGTGACTAAATCTGTCCCCTTTCCCCACACTTACATCATGTGGCCGAAAACCATATTAAATCAGGATTCGAAATCAGGATTATTCACCATCAGGACAGCTTTATAGGACAGCCGTTTTCTATCATCGTGCTCACAGACTGATTAATTGAAACCGGTGAGGTCGACTTATTTCTCTCACACCCCCACACGCACAGAAATACAATATACTGGACTTTAGACATTTACACACTGAAATTATTGTATATGAATGTGAATATGGGTATCTGATTCACTGCATTGTCTATTTTTGTATAATACACATGAGCTACTTCCACAAATTAACTGTATCTGCGAAAAATTGTACCTAGAATATTCGTGAGTCAGGGACTACATGTATTATTATTCCCTAATATTGATAAATATTAATATATTATTATTATTATTATTATCTAATACTATTATGTTGTATTAATAGTATTATAGTATTATACTATAGCTCATGTATATGATACATATTTAGTGATATGTCCACGATTCACGATTCTAAACAATGATGAAAAGTTTCGAGAAGTTCCGCACTTACCCCAACCTGAATAACACATATTTATCACTGCACAGAGACCAATATGCACGTCAAAACATTTAGCCAGAGACGAGTACTATCTTGAATGATGACATGAAAAATAAGCTTCCGAGTGTTGCCACAGGTTTTTTTTTACTTCATGCAAAACTGACAAGACAGCGCCCCTACTGGACATAGGCAAGTATGTGAGACTTATAGGCTCTCAACATTGGCAAGTATATTTCTGCCCTTATGCTACAATAAAGAATGGGAATTGTCTTAACACAGTGCAATAAAGATGATGACTTTAATAGATATTTCATACTTGCTGGGGAGTAAAAAAGATCAGACAGTGCTTTAGGCCAGTCTCTGAATATAGAGAACTCACTTCTTCAAACCTTAGAGCTAGCATTGGACACTTGAGAAATCCGTCCTGAACTGATTTCATACCTGCCAACTGAGAAGCACATGCAAAAACCCAAATGACAAACCCTGAATATCAAACGCCCCCCACAATTGAACTGCATGACTCCTTTGAACTGTTATGAACCGTATAACATCTATGAACTCTTCATTTATCTTCCATGGGCGAATCAAACGAAAAATTCATGACAGGTTTTCGCACCAGTGTGCAACTAGAGCTTGTCCAGGTCTCTGAAGTGTCAAAGTTGGATCTGCTGCTCAGTGACCTGTTTAAAGGAATGGGGTGAACATAAAATTCCCAGCCAGTTATCATGTCCTGTCTCTCCATATCGAAAGGATTCCTGATTTTTTTTTTTTAATGAGATGAGCTGAGATAACACCAATAGCCAACTAAAGGGGGTTCTTTCATATGATTTGATAATATGAGTGTGTTATCATACATGCATAAAGACACAAACCGAGAATACAGTATTTATACCTTTGGAAACATCCTTCACTATATCCAGCCATTTTCACACTTCTGCATCTGATTGCCAGTTTGATTATGAGTTTAATCCAGCCAACAGATGCAGGATAAAAGTAGTAGCTGTTAAATTGGATAAAGATAAGACAGATGCAACAGATGCTACATATGGTAAGGGTTTATGTACAGTATGTGTTTCTTCTCTGTGTATTTTTTATCTGGCGAATAAAACCCAACAATCCATGCTACTCCTGGCCGATTGTGAAACCACGGCAAAATGATTTTTGAACAACAGACCATTTGAACCTTTTCCCCCCAGCAGGCCGTATATACAGTACAGTATTATCACGTTTATAGCTACATTAAATTTGTGGAACGTCAGCACAAGCTAGTTCCTGTAATTACTTCAAGTTCTGAGAGCTATAAAGAATTGCTTCTTCATCCAGGTTTTAATTTTTCCTTTAGGTTAAAATGAATATGGAACAATTCTCATGTTAACAAAAAAAAACACAAACTCCTCTGTCCTGAACTTGGAAAGCTTTTCTTCTGTTAAAAAGTGCTGATTTTATTTTAATCGGATGGGAAAAAACTAACAAACATGTGGTTATATTATAAAGGACTATCATTGAAATTATAGTCAAAGAAAATATTGTCTAATAAAAGCTACAAAGATGAAACAAGTCTTGAGCTTCCCATACACACTTTCACACCATCTACGCCAATTAAACCCATTGGTGAGGCTGCATTTTTTAAATTATTTGGTACAATTATCTACCAATTGTATTTACATAACACATTAGAAATCTTGCCAAGAACTGTTTCCATATTTTTTTTCCCACCTTATCTAGTCCAAACCCTGGATTAACCAAATACGCCCTGCCTACACCCCTTTAACCTCTTAATTATTATTATTATTATTATTATTATTATTATTATTATTATTATTATTTGTAAAAAAAAATGCAAGGCAATGGGGGAAGATTTTGATTGCTTTGGGGTTTTTTTTACAGTATGCTTTGCAAATGAATGGAAAGTAAAATATACTTATTTATACACATATACATATTTATTAGCTTTCTTTCATACCTGATTCAAGTCAAATTTAATCAGAAATCTAAATTAAACAATTAAGAAAATGAAATGAAAAGGCGGAACAGAAAATTCAGGCTCTTCAAATGCTGGCTGTTTGTTTAAAGCAGCGTATTATGTGGTGTGTATATGATGGAGTAATTGCTAAGCATGTGATATAACACCCATTGTACTTGTAATGAATCAAATGCAATACAAATGGATTTTTTTAAGCGCTGACAAAACATGTAAATGTAAGTGTTCCTATTGTTAATACACAGCATGTTAATCCAAAGAAAAGATATATAAAGGCCATATTTTGCCACTTCATGGTTATGTACAAAAGTGTATGTAAATTATAGGATGTTCTCTAAAACCAGTCATCTAGAAAACTGAGAGCTGAATTTACCCAGATGTTTCCATCCTGATGGTAGGGTTTCCAGTTCCTGCCCGTGTCACTGTAGAGCAGTCTGTAGCGTGTGGTCCAGTCTGAGCTGCTGTATCGACCCTGAGTGGCAACAGCAGTCACCTGCTTCCTGCTGCCCAGGTCCACCTGCAGCCACGGGTAATGATCAGTGTCGAGAGGAGACCAGCCTCCGGCACCTACACACCCGGAAAGATCAATCTAGTTTTACCGAGCAAGATCAGAAAACGTATACACTCCAACTATGATCTAGTCATTAAACATTGTCTTGAAGGTTCCTTGTCTCTACATTTCTTGTTGTTGATTCATGAAAACAACCTATAAGGATCATACCGAAAGTTTTAAAAAATGTTTTTTTCTACAGTCACCTTCTCTGTTTTCTGCATTTTCTGCAAATTAACAATACAAGGAAAGTAGTTTTAGTTTGCATTTGTTGGTCATGCTTCATGGATTGAATTAAAGGTGCAATTTTTCACAAAAGCAAAACACTCATGAGTAACTGCTAATACAAATGTGATAACTGTTAATCCCTTGTTTCGTTCTTTTTTCAAATTAAAAAGGTGCAAGAAAAAACGATGTGTGTGAATACAAACATAGTGTAACACAGAGGTGTGCAGTGAGCAATGGCTTTTACTACATTATATTCACTTATGTACTTTAAAAACACATTTTTCTGATAAGGTTTATATAAGATTTCCTTTTGATTTTCCAATGCATGTTACATCCTCAGATTAGTTGGCGAACAGACACGGATATTGAAGTCACCCTTTTTAATAATGATAGTTAACAGTGATGTAATAAAACTGATGTAATAAAATTATGATTGTGTAAACCTGTACGGTAAATTAAAGTCAAAGAATTTAATTCAACCAATTTTAGACTCGATTACAGCACCCTGTGTGATGCCCAATTCATAGGTGAAAATGATTCCTCAGGTTCCCAGACGCATCTACTGTAAGACCTGGAATATGTCAAGGCCATCAAGGACTTAAAGATACACTGGTCATTCAGTACATTCAGGTTGTCATCTGACTTCATTTTATTTCCACATAATGTTGCTGATCCTAGACCTGAGCAACTAAACCAACCCCAGATCATAAGACTGCTCCAAGGGTTTGTATAGTGCATGACAGGTGCATTGCTTCATGCGCTTCCCTTCTTACCCTGATGCGTCCATCACTCATCTCCAAAGTCCAGTCTTTATGCTCTCTAGCAAATGGAATCTTCTGTTCTGATTTTCTTACAGCCATAAAGGTCTAACTTTCACGATTAAACAAAGCTCAGATTTCCACTGCCCATTCGTTACCAAGCGTTTAACTGAACTCCGTTCATGGTTTTTTTCCAACCACATTTCTTGCACACAACTTGACAGTTCAGCACACTTTCCAAGGTTTATTAATGTGTTGTATAGTTCCTAAACCCAATTCCAGTAACTTCTTACTATAATAATAATAATAATAATAATAATAATAATAATTATTATTATTATTATTATTATTATTATTATTTATTTATTTATTTATTTATTGTTACTTTACAGTAAGTGGTTATTCAAATGACAAATAAGTCTTGCAAGTTGCCTTTGTCCTGTTTTAGCAATATAACATTATTGCATGGACACATGATTTTTTTTTTTT
>QMIH01000106.1:151093-185618 GCA_003987875.1 Clarias batrachus
ATATATATATGTTTGATCAGAAATCACCTTTTCCTATGCTATCTTTAGGTTTCATGGAGAACCAGAAACCTTCCAGTCTCAGGAAAATATCTATCTATATGTATGTCTGTCCAGCCAGATTTTGTCTCAGCATCACGCAAAACTTACTGAACAGAATTTAATGACACTTTGGTATTACTTACGTATTTGCATGTACTTGGGTATAAATAAATCTGTGCCATAAATGAAATCAAAATATTAAGCAGAATTGAAGTTATGAGCAGTTACTGTACGTGTACCATGTTTCGTACATCAGCGTTTGCATCTAAAGTTTTTTTGTACAAATATAGTGCTTTTTCCTTTGATGTGGGTGTGTCTATATGCGTCAATCAGAGCAAGACACAGAAATGACAGAAATGCACTTACAAACCACGACACTGCATGACTTACTCCAAAAAAAAAAAAAAAAAAGGCAAGTAGACTATGAAAACTGAACTTTCTAAGATGAATGGACAGATCGGTGTATGTTTATTCTTCCAGCGGGAAGTTTAAAACCAGTTTGTCTCATATTCCGAAACCGTGAATTTGTGACCAATGTCACTTATACTGATTGTGGTCCTTGAGAAAACAGCAATGACAACTTTTTTGACTACGGGGTAAAAAACGTTAAACGTAAAAGGGAAAAATAGAAGAAAAAATGACAATAACACACAAAATAGTGGGAAAACAGACAAAAGTGACAATTAAACAAACAGCAATTACAACAGAATGAGGTAAAACATGAAAAAAAGACTAACAATAATGTCAAATGCAATAGAAGAATAAAAAAAAGAAAAAATTGAATTAACCACAATAGCAACTGCAACATGATAAAAAGTACAGAAAAAAAAATACAATAAAAATAATGAAAAGTGCAAAAAATGGGAACAAAAAATTTTTTAAAAGCAAAACTACAACATAAGTAAATAAAACAGACAAGAATTGCAAAAGCAACAATGACATCTACAATATTAAGGAGAAGAAAACCCTTGACAACATCTAATGTTAGGATCAGTTAATAATTATGTGGAGTAGATTATTTGCTTTAAAATTGACGTCTGGCTAATGATATAACCAAATCACAACACCAGTGATTCCAGTATAACTTAAATACGATTATATTAGTGTCAGTCCCTCCATGTCCCTCCAAAAAATATTTATTTCAATACAATTAAATAGCAGTCTATATCCTGAGATAAATAAACAGTGGCAATAAAGAAAGATCCAGAGAAGCTTAACCTGTGACTTCAGTATATAAATCTGCAGCCACAGCTTCTTATAAAATAATCACGACTTTACCTCAGTAGCTCCGTACATAGCAATGACAGCTCTGTTTTAATGACCCTAAGGACCAGAGTTAAAATTCCAGGGTTACTATAAAGCAGCGTTCCTTGAGCACTTCCTTTAAGCCGCATCTGCTGCGGATGGACCCTATGCTTGAACTGTGTAATACTTCACTTTGAAGTGATTTTCAATAGAAAAGTCAGATAAACAAATACTGAAAGAGGGTAACAGTGCTCATCTCCACACAGCGAGATCAAACGCAGTCCTCTCATTACGTTAGAGCGAGTCTCAATTACCGAGCCACATCATGGGCAAAATCAAGAACAAGGGGCTTTATTATCTACTTATCATTTCCACATGAAAAGAAAGATTAATGATAACCTTCTGATGCTGCACACAATGGGATTTTCTGAAAAGATCCGTCTACTCGGTTGAGGAAAAACTGCTGGGAAAAAACACGAGATGAAAAAGAGTACTGGAGGGGTGGCAGAGACTAATAGAATAAAACATTTTCTGCTACAGTGGAAATGCAGCAACTAACAGAGCTGATGGAAAAATACAATGAGGCACATTTTAAATAAAGCAAGATAAACACTGTATACAAATATGCTGAGAATTACATATACAGTATACAGGGTGGGCCATTTATATGGATACACCTTAATAAAATGGGAATGGTTGGTGATATTAACGTCCTGTTTGTGGCACATTAATTTATGTGAGGGGGCAAACTTTTCAAGATGGGTGGTGACCATGGCGGCCATTTGGAAGTCGGCCATTTTGGATCCAACTTTTGTTTTTTCAATAGGAAGAGGGTCATGTGACACATCAAACTTATTGGGAATTTCACAAGAAAAACAATGATGTGCTTGACTTTAACGTAACTTTATTCATTCATGAGTTATTTACAAGTTTCTGACCACTTATAAAATGTGTTCAATGTGCTGYCCATTGTGATGGATTGTCAATGCAACCCTCTTCTCCCACTCTTCACACACTGATAGCAACACCGCAGGAGAAATGCAGCACAGGCTTCCAGTATCCGTAGTTTCAGGTGCTGCACATCTCGTATCTTCACACCATAGACAATTGCCTTCAGATGACCCCAAAGATAAAAGTCTAAGGGGGTCAGATCGGGAGACCTTGGGGGCCATCTTGGAACTCAACCATGGTACTGTAGGACCTCTGGTCAACATTCAGACACTACAGGTAATTTGAAAACGGCAATTAATCTAATGTGCATGTTTATGTTTTTGACTGTGGGAGATAACCCACCATGCACGGGAACAACATCCATGCACACAAACCCAATGTGGAAATCGAACCCAGGACCTGAAGGTGCAAGGGCGACAATGCTAACAACTAAGCCACCTTGCCACCATACATATTAATTTAGCGGTTAAAGGAACCTTATTTCTTCAATTTCAGTTGAAATGCTTTTATAAATCGAAAATAAAATTCTCCCCCATAAATTCCATATCACACAGCGCTGTGTTATAAATGACAGTAAATGTGATTTTGGAGCCACAGATCGCACATCACTACCAGAATCTGACACAGCTTGCTGAAATTCTATCCACCTGACCGATGCTGATGCAGACTCATTTAAGGACGCTACTGCGGCCGGTGTTAAACATGGTGATTTAAGTCCCTGAATTATTATCAGCCTGAAAAAACATTCCAGTTAATGCTATAAATGTCCTCCATCCAAGAGATTTTATTGACAGACATGACCTTCTATGCTGAATGCTCCCCAGTTCCCTTGGGCAAAAAAACTCCGGTTGGCTATACAGTACACATGTATTATAACCCTTAAGTTCTGCTCAATTATTTGGTAGAACAAATTTTGAGTCAATATGTCATTTGAAAAATTTGAAAAATTTAACCTGATTGAGCCTGATTGACTCTACTCCTCAGGTAATTTATGATTTTTTTTAATGAAAAAGTGCATTAGATGATGCTGCTTTTAAAAAGTATAACTTTTGAATTGTTTTGTAGCACCAACATCTCCACCATTTGGAAGAGGCAAAATAATTTTTTGAAAACGTCCAATGAAACTGGGTCAACTTTTCAGTATATTGTACTGTAGTACATATCTAGAGTGTCATGATCAATTTTACTCAGCTGCTGAGAGACATGGCTGAGTTACAGCAGAAATCAAACGTGAGCATTTACTGTCTACAGAACTGTGATGTATAAAATATGACCCATTCTAGATACACCACAGGCTTTGCTCTGATTAGACTGTTGCCTTGCAGACATGTCCTACAAGATTATACCTGTCATTTTGACATTTCTCAAAGAGCAGATATCAACTCTACAAACTGATTCTCCAGCAGAAAATATGTTATTTAATAAAAAGTTTTATTGGTTCATGAAGGAGTCATTGAGAGTGCAACATGCATACATATTTAAAAGCTGGAAAAAAACAACAACATAGATGATCTAATTAGTAAGGATAGTTCATACAGTTACAGGTCTCAAACGTCGCACCTTGGCATCGTGATCAATAGTACATGTAAAGCATGCTGGCAATTTTCCCAGATAGCAAAATCTTTTTTTCCTGAGGTACATATTTACAACAATGTCAAATCAAAGAGGAATAATTGTAAACCTGTTTAACTTAATTATATTTACTTCTAATAAACTTCGCAGAAATGACTGAAATACATAATTCAAATGATTTATGGTGAATAAACATGTTGTTTGGATGGGAAAAAAAAAAAGAAAAAAACAGTGACAGTATGGTTAGAGTAGTTTCCTTTGAATTTTTCTTTCACCACCTTAATTAGATAATGCTAGCAAGGCATATTAATGTATATATTAATACCTGTATATTATATACTATCTGGCCATGACTTTGTTTATGGAATTTGATTGCACACACATTGCACACATTAAAAAATGTGTTGAATTTTGGAATTAACCAAAAATTTTACGTGTTTCTGTGAAGTGTGCGTAATGAAGGTGTGAGATCGCGTTTAGTAACTCAATTTCAATTGCACACTTATAAGCACGTATGGAAAAGTGTATAGCGCCATCTGTTGAATTATTATTATTATTATTTTTTTTGTATGATATGAGTGTGTTCTTACATTTAAATTTCAAACTAGCATATCCTCTCTTCCTGTGGGCCAACTGCAATGAAACAAATGTGACTATATGTCACCTCAAGCTAAATACTGAAAAACACCCTGTGAAAACCCCCATTACAATTCAGCAGTTTTTACATCATGTGCGCATGAACAAACAGACAGATTTCAAAAATCATCTTGATGTTTTCTATTACTCATCTCTCGTCCCCCAAATTATTTTTTGCAAATATGTTCATGTACATACAGTTTTATTCTATACAGCTACAGTACCCCTATGTCAATGTATTTTGTTTTGCCATTTATTTTCTACATTCTTGAACAAACAACAAATATTTGAATTAAATAACACATTCATCATTACGGTTTACCACTAGAACTGTTGTGGAACAGTTCCTGCAAGAACAGTGGTAGTGTCACGAAAATTTTGTTTTCTATAGTGGCGACATACTGTACTGTACGGGTGTGTTTATTTTTACTTGGGGGTCAGGCATGTGTAACCAACGTTGATCTTGGAAATCAGTTAGTACAAGGAGGATCTAGCTACATCTTATTAACCATCAGGAATATCATAGCAACAAACTAGCAACACCTTAGGAACCATCTAGAAAATGACTGCAATCACCTAGCAACATGATACTAGCTAGCTGGAGTAGCATATTAACCACCGAACAACACCCTAACAATCACAATGCATTTGCTAGAAACCTTTGAATCGTTTAAAAAATTTGAATCTTTAAAAAAAAAAAACATATTATTATTTTAATTTGTACACAATGATATAAGTTCAAATTTTCTAAGCATAATTGTGGAAAGTTTAACTATTTAAAATCAATAACAACAAAACACTAAAATACTGTCCAGCTCTTTTAGCATTGACTGACATTGTGGAATTGAACCTTCAAGCTTATATATATTTTTTTTTCTTTTTTTCTTTTTTTTCTTTATGGTTGTCAATAATTTTCTCAGGAAATTTCCACACAGAAAACGGTTGTATATCATTGATCCAAAAGTTCCTGTTTTCTTGTTCATTGATTATTCTGGCAGTACTTCAAGATCGGATACTTCCTTAAAGATGGCAGGCAACGATCGATCACAAACTGAAGGATGCAGGAATTGAGTTGAAGAGTTGACGAGGCTTCAGTTAGAGTTTTCTCAAAGAAGCATCATAAATTCTCCAGTTGTTGGTTTCTTTTTTTTTCTGTTAAGCAACCTGTAATACTTAAGCTAATTATGTTTAGCTTAAGAAGGGGCACCATTAGTACTTTAAATCAGTGCTAGGGATTATAAGGTCTGTTCCACTCTTTTGCAAAGAGACAGAAAGTCTCTAAATGTAATTACTTGCGAGTTTTGAAGTGGAACTGATTGGAAATAAAAATGCTGCATCATCTAAAGTTCTGAAAGTTTTTAGTCGAATTAGTAAAGTGCTACTATCAAATTACCTTGTTGCAGTTTTTACTTTGGCTTTACAGTATAAACAGGCTGTATATACCCGCATGGCTATGCAAAGTCATCAAGCAAATTTTAATAACGATACAGTTCAATTAAAATCATGACCCGTTAACGGCCAAAAGAGCTGACGTTCTGTTTTTTTTTTCTTTTTTAATCTCATCTCAAACTTTTCACTTTGAAGTCAATTTACATCCATTAATCATTTTGGACCATAAATATTCTAACTTACACTTTATGCTTAAATATACATCAGCCCGCCAGCTACTTCAAAGGGAATAAATAGGAAATTAAAACTGATGTTATCAGCCATGAGACTAACAAAGAAGGAAAACATCCTTGCATGAATTCATTTTCCTTAACAAAGCTTTTTGAAGAAATAACTATTTGGGATATTATGTTATGGTTTGTAACGTTAATGCGTGCATACCTTTATACAAAAATGTATCAGAAAGGGAGGTATGTTTTTTTTAATGTGAATGAATGAAAGTATATGATACACACACAAGCATGGACTGGCTTAATGTATAGTATCATGAGTTATGTAATTCCTTATTTCATATGGTATAATAAAGATCTTTGGTCAGGTTCAGGTTGTCAGGTTGGTTGAATCAAAATTTTAAATATACAGTACGAGTGAAAAGTTTGGACACAAGTTTGGATGTATTTTCCTAATTTCACAGAACAATATGAATATTGTTTTTTCCAAAACTTGAAAAGCACAAATTGTATTAAGTTAATAAATAACAACAACAACAATCAGTTGTTATTTGAAGACATGAAGGGCAGCTGTTCTGAAATAGTTCTTGTAAGAACAGTATTGTGTCAAGTGCATTTGCAAAACCCATCAAGCACCATGATGAAACTGGCCCTCATGAAGACCTTCCCAGGAAAGCAAAGCAGGACCTCAGAGTAGAGTCCTTATGAAGGCTTTACAGAGTAAGTAGCAAGTGTTCAAAAGAGTTCATTGAATACTTTGGATGACTTCAGCATTGTTTTACAATGTGGAAAGAAATAAAAATCAGGAAAGTCCATGGAGTTGCAAGGTGTGTCCAAACTTTTGAGTAGTGTGTATTGCCTGATTTAATGCACGCTTTTGTTCTGCTTTGTATCGGTTGATAGAAAGGGTGCATCATGTAGGGCTGTGCAATTTAATCAATTATGCATTATTTATTTAAATAAACTTTCAAATGACAAACGCTCTAAAACTGCCAAATCCCTTAGGAATACACCACAGATTGAACATTAGAAAACAAACTGCTTTCATCTTCCACTAATACTCCTGTTTTATGAGATCATCACTTCTTATGAGTTTTTGTGCAATTGGCGCATGTACTGTTACCTACTGGAGTGTGGAGTTGAAGATTGGAAGTAAAAAAAAAATCTTGCATTATTTTTGAGACATGACATTTAAACTATCAACATCAATTGCTCTACAGCATTTCCATCATTTTTAAATATTTTAGGTAGTAGTTTTTATTACTTTAAAAATGGTAAGAAGTCTAGCTGCTTGAGACTAAGCAGTGAAATGTAATGCTACTGTACCAAAAAGCATATCATATCAAATAGCTAGTCACAATGGCTTTAGTGTCATGGTCAGGGTTAGGGTTAGGACATCATCAAAGTCCAAAAATCCATGAAAGTTGCATTCTGTACAGTACGTGGATGAGAATGGGAAAGTCAGCCAAAGAGATTCTGGTCTTTAAAGTTCCTCAACCTCTGCCACAGTACATCGCCCTAGTTTATACCATGCCTAAATTACATGCTTGTACGCCTTTATTGCCTATTATTATTTTCCTTCATACCGTCACACTTTTTTAATTCATCTACAGTAGATCTGTTCTAAACATAAGGGCGCTCAAGTCAAACCAAGACTTGTTATGAACGTTCTATGGAATGTAAGCATGTAATGATAAAACCGACATTTACAGAAGATTTGGGAGAAGAATATGATGTAACTCTGAGTAAAATTTGAATTGTGCAAATGTTTTAAAGAAGGCCATATTGCCCTGGATGACGATCCAGGATGAGGTGGCTCGGAGCCCTCTGTAGCCGTTCCCGTGAACCTTCGTTAGCCCTTCGTAAATCGATGTACTGTAGAAATCGTCACCAACTTGCGGAAGAGATGCACTGGAAACCATTTCCACATGTTTGGGCTATTAAAGGAGTTCCTGGGAGGCCAGCGTTTCAGATGTGAATCAGTCAGTCAGAAGCTTCTACGCTTCATATCTGACATCTTGTTCATTTCGCCATTTTATACTAAATGTTGTTTTTGCAACTGTAATCCTCCCTACTACCAAGCTACAAAATAACACCAACATAGTGCATCTGTTTTATTTGTATATCGTTTTAGAAAACATGATCTGTCCATACTGAATAATATATCCATATTCAGGTAGATTCCTAATGTAGATATTTCCTCATGTCAGGACGACAGAATACGGCAGCAGTTTTCCTCTGAACAATCTGACACACAGCACCCTCATCTAATCTTTATCAGAGACTTTCGAGGTAATATTGGAGCGCTCGAAAATTACAAGGGGTCAAGCCAGGCACCACCTTCGTCATGATCATCAAATCTGACATTTTAAAGGTGCAGACCTCTTTATTTTTATTCTTTGTTCCATCATAGAGGTGGAGGAGGCATGAGGAAGAAGCACGAAGAGAAGGAGGAGACATAGAGAGACATACTGTAGGAGGTTCAGTGGGGTTTTATTAGATGGATTATGGACGGTCACACTGAGGAACTCATTTACATTCCATCAGCAGGACGCATACACATGAATTAATAGATATGTGAGATCAGAATGTTTCTCTCCCTGTCTCGCCCTCTCTCGCTCGGTGGCAGATGGAGTGTCATATGAACTGTGCAGTCGTTCGGACAGCAGTATAAGTGTCCTGTTAACCCACAGAATCAGAGAAAATTAATTTCGAAGTAGCTCGTTTCTCATGCCATCCACTCCACTCATTTATTCTGCTTCCATCTCTCTTACTCTACTTCGTCCAACATTATGCAGTAGAAATCTATCAGCATAAGCCAGTGAATTCTTTTCCAGACATCACATACTGTAGATGTTTCTGTTTTTTTTTCTTTCTCTCAAGACGTTTTTTTTTTTTTTGGTAAGAAATGGTACCTGTAGTACAATCGTATACTGTATAGTACCATGTTTTTTTTTTTAATAGTACTGTATCATTGTACTTATTTTATTAAACAGTATAGCACACAAACCACACTATGGTGCATGTTTCTAATATTGTGCATACTCCATGTACTATAGTATGGTTCTACCATGTACAGTAGTATGGTACTATGGTAACAAATATCAGGAAACTGTCAAAAATATTGTATGCATGTTTATGTACCATAATGGTAATACAGTATTCATATACCGTATTATGGTACCACACTATACCTGTATAGTGTAATAGCATATCAGTAGAATGCATTAACATACCTAATATATGGTACAGTATGTACACACATACCATATACAGTATACCTCCTAACCCATGGTGGCTACTGTGGTACCCAATAAGCGTGAACCCATGACGTTCACCAAATTCGTGCAATACACAGGGCATTGGTGGCTCAGTGGTACAGTAGTTGTCTTGTCTGCTATGTGGAAGACCCGTGTCCAATTCTTACCCAATGTCCATCCACCGGATGCAGTGCCAGTCTCAAGCTCGGATATTTAACTGCAGAACAGCAACTATTGGGTACTACCATGGAGTACTCTACAGGATGTCCCAAAAAGATTGAACATAATTTGAAATATGAATATCTGATTAACTTCTGTACATGTCCTAGGCAAACGGAATTAAATTGGCTTAATGTAAAAAAAAAAAAAGGTTTATTAATCAAAACAACATATTCAAACAGATATAGATTTTATAACCGATTTAATAAAGCTTCAGAAATGTTCAATATGCACACCGCCTATGACACGACACACGTCAAGTCCAGTTCCTGCTTGAGTTCCTCTAGGCTTATAGGAAGATGGAGGATAAAGACCAGTCCAGTTTTAACGCATCTCATTAAAATGTGAGATCATTTGGGCAAGAATTGGCTATGTTGTTAGACTACGGAATGATGTCAAATGTTTTGGGACACCCTGTATAAAGTCCTATGGTGCTTTCAGTCCTATATTAGGGAGTAATTCAGTACCACGTTATACTTCAATTAAGTATTAACAATTATTGTAGCACCTTTTTTCACTCAGCTTCACCTGTGAATAAGTTAATACATAATAAAACTTTTTATTTTTTTTAATTGAAAGTTGTTATTATTCATTACATTTTGCATGATCATCCCAAATTTGGCATATTAGAAAAATGCTTTTGGACTATCCCTACGTGCAAACTATTAAACCCAACTGGCCTGGAAAATCTTCAGAGATCAGCAGTTTCTGAATTAATCAAACCAGCCCATCTAGCACAAGCATTTATGCCATGTTTAAAGTCACTGTGATGCATGGCCCAATAATTTCTTCCCAGCAGCAAGTACACTTTCAGAGGCACAGAGATTAGAACGGCACTCATGGAAAGATTTCACAAAGATGCGCTTATATCACAAAGCTAAACTGTAGATCAGATACAAACTGTATTATAATTGGGATTGAAATAGAATTTGATTTTGAATTCCACATGTAAATAAGGCAATTTTTCAGTGGAGCTGGAGATCAGCATTGGTGGAATACCGGATGGATGGTGCCTTTATTACAAAGACATTGCAAAAGACTGAGACGAGCGTCCAAACATGCCTGTAGAAGCTTTCCTGGAGCACAGTAACCTTGAGAACGTTTAAAAGTAGACTTCTCAAGACTTCACAACTCAAGGTCAGTCATTCCTGATCCTAACAATGGAAATGACTAGCCCTTTATTCACCAAGCAATATAGTCTTTCGCTCATAACCACTTTGACTTTGTTCCTACACATTTCAGGTCACATTTATCCATCCAGTCCACAATTCACATTTATAAATTTCCTTTCAAGAACACGAGATGGCCGAGTCTGTGATTGACAAGTAAGGGCAACTGTTAATGTATACTCTATAGGGATTTCATGAACGCGTAATGCACACTTAATATCCCGAACACATTCTCTGGGCTTTGGCAAATCCCACCGAGCTGCTAAGCAATATGAACGATGTAATACCTGAATAAACATCTGCCCAATACTGGATTAAAGTGCCCCTGAAATCAAAATTGGTTTCAGAGCATTTAGCACATGTCCATTAGTCTTATTGATGGGACTGTCTCCACTAAACGTCTTGGAGATATTCTCATTTTCATTTTATAGTTCGTCCTCCTGGGAAAACAATAAAAAAAATCTTTTTATCATGATTTATTTTTTGCGCAAATCTCCATAATCTTCGATTAAATGCTCTCTGGAACCAGATTTTCTGCCCCCCCAAAGTCTTGCTCTGCAGTAGCAACGTTAGCTCTCTAGACACTTTCGGAGCTTATGTCATGAATACATCACAGTGTTCCCTGGAGACAAAACATTAGAAACTTAGAGGCATCAACATCCGAAAATGTCACCTTGCTGTGTTGTTTGGGGCCAGAACCGAAAGAATAATGGATCTGACTTTAAGTTTTATTGCAAACTCGCTTTTACTGCAGGTTAAAAAAAAAAAAAAGAACTTTGGTTCAGGAAGATAAGATTAAAAGACTGGACTGAGGCGATCATCAGAACTGCTTGTGTTTGTAGAACACACTTCTTAACAGGTATAGCTGGGCAGTGGTGGCTCAGTAGTACTGTAGGTTTTAATCTGGCATTTTTTGAGGTCCATCAATTCATCCATCCATTATCTATAGCACTTATCCTGAGTAGGGTCACCGGGAGTTTGGAACCGATCCCATGGAACTGGGTTGTAGGACATTTTGAAATGAAAGGCCCAGGTCCAATTCCCAAACCCCGGCCACTGGATACAACAGAACATGCTAACGCTTGGGCCTCCACCAGGGCTCCACTCACAATAAATGACACCTTGTTTTGCATTTTTTGGTGCAGGTACAGTATTATTCTGCGTTATTTGATTTCCATTCCAAAAGTAAACTCTCCACTGTCGATTAAACACTTCCAGAGCTCATTTGAGACCAACTGGGTGTAGAGTGTTCATCTAGTTAGTTTAATACCAGGGGGTTTTGTTGTGTTGTTCTTAATAGAAAAAAAAGGTTCAAAGTTTATTTATTTAGAAGAGAATGGAATTTTTAAGCGGTTAAAGTATGTGACTGGCATTTTTTGAGGTCCATCCATTCACCCATCCATTATCTATACCACTTATCCTGAGTGGGGTCACCGGGAGTTTGGAACCAATCCCATGGAACTGGGGTGGCTAACCCATCACAGGGCACAAGCACACACATATACACCTAATCATACTGTACACTATAGGTCATTTTGAAATGCCAATGCCAAGTTGCACTATCTGTCTTTGTTTGGACTGTGGGAGGAAATCAGAGTACCCACCAAGCAGGAGGAGAAAGTGCCATCTCTACAGACAAAGCCCTGATTCAAGATTCAAACCACCAGCTGTAAAGCAGTGACTTGACCATCGTAACCACTAATCCTAGTTTTGGAGGTGTGGGAATCCAGTATGTCTCTTCCTCAAACTTACCATCAATACAATTCCATCTTTGTCTACCATCTGTAGTTCCCCATCAGTAAGATGAAGTATTTAAGAAAAAGGCTCTACAGTGTGCTTGATATTTGGCTAGATCGCTAAGGTACTGTCATTTTGTAAGCTTCATTGTAGTGATGCTGAGTAAACAGTTCAGTGTACACCAACATATGGAATCAAATTACTGCTAAAAGCCATTTCAATGAGGCTTGAAGTTCTTTCTCTTGCATCTCACCCCATAATGCCTGAATAAAAATTCCACAACAAGAAGTGAACACAATATTGGCTCCTTATTAATGTAAACAACATAGGGGCAGGATGAAGCAAGTGCTGCCAAGGAGCAATAACCATCCTGTCGAACGGATTACCAACAACGAGTGGATCTGATCCAGGCAACCCACCACCCTATTTAGTACCTGGCTGCCAAAGAATCATGGACCTCCTGTTGGACAAAATCTCTAGTACAAATGGACATGATCCAACCATCCCAACCCTTTTTTCGACACTCTCTAGTGCTACTGACATCTCTAAATACAGTGTTTGGCTCATTCTCTTTGTGTTAATCAACAGGATGTCAGCTCTTTATGCCTGGCTTGAATGTTGAAGGAAAAAATTCTGAAAGGAGCCGTTCACAATAGTAGTTATGTCTCCTTGGACTTGCCTGTGGCAAATTCCATAAGAATGTCTGGACTGAGTATAATGACACATATAACTGTGAATCATATTTATGGCATGTATTGCAAAAAAAATAATTTAAATAAATAAATAAATAAATAAACGTTTGCTCTGGTTAAATTCTGCAAAGCAGCAAGAAAAAAGGGGTTTTAACCAAATGAATTGAATAATAGGTATTAACCAAATGTACAGTAATAACCAACCAAAATACATTTCTAAGACGTAGGGAAGGTATAAGAGTTTAAGGGTCAACTGTCCAAAGCAATGAGACGTGTGGTAGAGGAGTGAAGAAGGTATGTAATGGGTGGAGAAGAGTAGCAGAAGTCATCTGTGACAAAAATGTATCAGCAAGAATGAAAAGGAACGTGAGACCAATAAGGTTTGGAGACGTTGCTGTTGACAGAAAGACCGAAAGCAGAGCTAGAGGTGGCAGAGTTGAGGATGCTGTGATTTGCTTTGGGAGTTACAAGAATGGACAGGATTACGAATGAGTATATTAAAGGGACAATGCCGGTAGGACAGTTCGGGGACAAAGTTAGAGAGGCTCGATTAAGATGGTTTGCACTTGTGCAGAGGAGGGATGAGTGGTATATGGGGAGGAGAATGTTAGAGATGGAGCTGTCAGGCAGGAGTCGAAAAGGAGGGCCCAAGGAGTTGGTTTATGGATGTGATGAGGGAGGACATGCAGGAAAATGTGGACATTTTGTACGTAGACATACTGTACAGTCCGCTGTGGTGACCCCTGACGGGGACAGGCAAAAGAGGAAGGGCTTTTTTTCCCAAAAAAAATCCCATTCACTTAATTACAAACCTCTGGACACCTGAGCATTTATGTGATGATTCAATCAGCCAACCATGTGACACCAGTGCATTCAATCTTATTTAATGGTCACATCAAACAGCAGGATGGAGACAAAATTAATACATTGAAATGGGGAAAATATTTTAGTGGCATGCTTGTTGGTGCCAGATGGGCTGATTTGCTTACTTCAGAAACTACTGATCTCTTGGGATGTTTATACACAACTGTACAGTCTCTAGAGTTTAGAGTTTACACATAATTCAAACCATCCCTAGTATGCAGCAGTTTTGTAAATGAAAGTGCCTGATGATAAAAGCCGGAGCACAGTGGCCAGACTGGCTTGATGCTACAGTAGTTTAAATAACTGTGGTGAGCAGAAAAGCCTCTTTGAATGCCTAACCTGTTGGACATTGATGCTGATAAGCTACTATAGGATAGAAGACCATAGTGGGTACAGGTTTACTGAAAACAGGACAGTTAAACATTGGAAAAATGCTGCTGGTTTTTCCAAGCAACTCAATTTCCAACAAATTTGATTTTCCTCATGCAATATATGTCATGATTTGATTAATGAATTTGGATACAAGCTATATTCACATCAGGCGTTCTCAGCTTGAGAAGATGTTCTGCATTTGGGTTTTAAGCTAAACACCAAGTTCAATCTTAAAAGCAATCAATCACCACTGACTGGCTGATGAAACATGAGATGCATCTTTAAACTGCAATGGTGTTCTTGTCTGTTTACGTTCTCCTTGAACAATTTTTAACTATGATGCCTCACTGGCCAGGTAACAGATTGAAAGACTCCATGTTACGTTTTTGCCAGTAGAAGGTTCGTTATTTTTCAACAGCGTGACTGGAGAAAATATACTTTTTATCGTTTGAATTTGCATAGAAACAGAGCAGCAGATGGGCGTTGGATGTGTTGGAACTTTCACTTTCAGGGACGTGCAGTTTTTTTTGTTGGGTCCTACAAAATTATAACACAATAATCCACCATGGGCGTTTTGCAGAACAGATTTACTTAACTGTTGCAAGGTAAAGATGACCTTAAAGACTAAATAATGCTATTAATTGAAGTAAAGCTGGACTGCAAAATACAATGCCAATTTTTGCGCACTTGTGTTGCACTGCTTGGGAGCCTCAAACTAATTTAATTTGGTATGAAATATTTTGGTGTATATATACAGTAGGTGCATATATGTTCAATTGCCACGTCGGGTCTGTTCTTCCCACCTGGTTTCCTCCAGGCATTCCAGTTACTTCTCACAGACATGCAGATTAGACTAATTGGCGTTCCTAAATTGCCCGTATTGTGAATGTTGTCCGGAGGTCCAACCACAGTTGAACAAAATGGAAATAAATTCGGTGGTCACCATTGGCCTCCATAGTCCCTAGCTTGACTACAAAGGTTCCCAGATGGATGGATGGACTGACCAACTGAAGCAACCCAAGATCATAATACTGCCTCCAGAGGCTTCAATAATGGGCACTATGCATGAAGGGTGCATGGTTTTATGACCTTCCCTTCCCTGACCTTCCCTGACGCTGCCATCTCTCTGGAACTGGGTCAAACTGGACTCATTAGACCACAAGCCATTTTTCAATTTCTCCCTAGCAAATAAAACTCAAGTTCAATTTAACCCAAAAACCATTTTTTGAGGTTTTCTTTGCTTGGGACAATGATGTGAGAACTGTCTAACTGGGTATAAGTGTATTCTACAGTTTACTTGCTACTCCAACATCCTACATCTTCTCATGCATGAGGCAGCTCTCGAAGACTTTTCTCAGCAAGGAATAAAAAAATCCCATTATTTTCTTGACAGCTATTGTCTTGTTGTGTTGTGCGCTCATTAAAACCAAAAGAAAACACTTTCATCCCTATCCAAGGGAAACATAAAAGCCTGCATGTTTGTGTTGCTCTTAAAATCCAACTATCAGACACTCAAACCCTAGAGGTTTGGGTAAACAGGATTAGTCTTGTTTTATATTTCCATTGTTTACCAGTTTGTCGAGCAGTTTTGGGGAACATGTTGCCAAACCGAACTCTTCACTGAGGCAATGTTTATTAGGAAGACACACTGTAGGGACCTTAATGAAAAATGCTCAGAGATTTAAAGAAGGTTAATAAAGCATCAAATTAAATCTGCACACCTTGCATCAAGACTATCGAGGAGGATGCTGGTGCGAGTATGGCTCATGAATACTATCTCAGCCTTGCAGGGATTTTTTCTCTCGCCCATTACATAATCAAATGAATAACTTGAAATTATTAGGACCGAGTGTTAAATATATATATTAAGGGCTGCAGTGTACAGTATAGAACATATATAGTGTATATGTATGGTGGCCTGGCAAGTCTTTAAGAAATCAAATACATACAGTATAGTTCTAAAAGCTACAGTAAATTAAATAACAGCAGCAAAACCCATGGTTATGTTTAATAATGAAAGTCATTTCCACATGCACAATGTAAAGAGAACTTAAGGGACTGGGACTAAACAGCTGCGTAGCCTTAAGAAAACCGCTAATCACTTAAGCTAATCGGGGGAAAAAAGCCTTCAATGTGCCAGGGATCATAAAGAATAGACTGTGGAGCATTAGAAAAGCGTCACATGGTCATGGGCGTCCCATGGGCACTGAGCACAATGACTCTCCAAAATCCACTCGAGTGTGTCCTGACAGATATTCAAGTGTTTTTTGACACAGCTAATCAAGAGAACACTCCAAAAAAAAAAGGACCAAGCAACGAGACGACAGGTGCATCGTGGTCAATGAGTTGTGTGTGTCGGGTTGGAGGTGAAGAGCGTGGTTATTATCTCCAAGGAGTGAACCTAGTTTTTCCCGCACACCAATGCAACCACAGGCGCTATGGGGGAAAGATGATAAATAGCTTGTACTTGACAGTTTAAACATGCAATCAGTTTCTCCTCGCAGTCCCGCTCCTGAGAGACCTCGCACCTGCTGCGGGTCAATATGGAGAGGCTAATCATCTGGAGAGAAGCGCTTAAGTGCACAAAGTTGGAGGAAATGAGTGGCGCAGATAAAGCCCCGACAGTCGCTCACCCCTGATTTGCACCTCATTAGCTCACAGGAATTAAACTCACATCTCTGTGGCAAAACACATAAATAATAAAGTCTATGACTAATTTCGGCTTTAATGGCTAAAGGTGGTCATTTTATTAACGTCATAAAGCAGAGGAAGGCTGTGTGCGTGATCACGGAGGTGGAGCCTTCGATACGTGATTAATCACGGACTTTAGCTGCATAGAGGCCATAAAGACAGTGAAGACCATAAAACGGGCTTTTAAAGGTTTTAGACCCTTGACAAAAGTACAAGAGTGTTGTTTGTCATGCAGAAATTTCAAGCGATGTTCATTACCAAAGAGATTTTGGGTATTGCAGGACACCGTTAACTGAAGAAAAAGCTTTTTGTATATATACTGTACATGCATTCTTAAGGTGGCACAGTGGCTTAGTGGTCAGCACTGTCACCTTGTACCTCCAGGATTCAGGTTCGATTCCCAGAGGTCCTATCATGGTCGTAAAATGGGAATAAATACAATAGTAATCACCATTGTATTGTTTTATGGTCCCTAGCTGGATTACAGCGGTTCCTAGATGATGATAATTATGACACGCAATAGTCTTGACATTAGAATGATTTGTTAATGACGTACAGCATTACGTCTCATTTGATATCTAATTCTTCTACCACTGTACTGTAGCATAAGTCTACACACGAGTCCTTGTTTCTCATTTTCATTTATGACTTTTGACACGGAAATTACTTCGCATAATGTTATATTTCATGTGCTTAATATGACATTTTAAATTCTTTATGTGTTTGTTTATGTGCAGACGAAGGTATTGTTTTATTCATGTTGCCCAGAGACGCCGTTTATCAAACCCTACGAGTCGAATGACGCCGATTTTCGAAGATAAAACTATCTGTGACCTGTGCCTGATTAATGGAGCAGTGAGAGTTAAACACAACAGCATCATATCTGCCTTCCTTGCGGGCACAATAGTAAAAAAATGAGGTTGAATTTATTTATTTTTTTTTCTCAATTGATTATCATTCTATTCTCCAGTTTCCTCAACCCATTAAATGCTGCATATATAATATGTACGTAATATATCCCCATCACACATGGTTCTTTATACCAGCGCCGCTGCATAATCGTCTCCTGGTCAGCGGTGTGTGTCGTGAAAAGGCCACACAAGATACATTTCACTGCTCATAAAACAGTTTGGAACTTTCATGCAGCCATTAATAAAAAACCGAGACAAACTGGGAAATACAATTCAGTGCATCTTTGCAATGCAACAGCTCCCGGGTCATAAATTCCGGCAGCAACGGGTCAAACAATGGCTTCTATACGAGGCCCCTGATGCAGAATCGCTGAACTATGAGGATTAATCACAGATATATCGTGCAAATGAATCTGGCAGGCCAAACAGTAGCTTACCACCACACTGGTGTACAGTAGAGTAGGTGTAGCAAGGTGTTCATAATCCTCCCAGTCACAGTCACTACAAAGAACGAAGCATGAAGCATTATACAGTATATTTGTTGGATTTGTCGGATTTGGATTTGGATTGCCACGCATATGGCACTTTCCATATGAATATCCTAAAGATTCCATTTGCCCCAAATGGCTTATCCTAAAGCCACACCTTTTTATTTCCATTGAGAAAACTCACAACAAAAAAGCTTGTTTCTGAAGTTTTGCACTAATTTCTGTTAGTTTTTAGTTTAAATTCATTTGCTTTAAAGCACCAATATCAAAATCAATTCCTAGTGATTTTATCAAGCTTAATAGAACTATAGAAGAAATTCATTCTAGTCAGGGTTGTTGTAGATTTTCAAACCTATCCATAGGCCATGAGATGGGAATACACTCTCGCATAGATCAGCCATGAGTTTATGACCATCTACCCAATATTCCCATTAATCTTTTCAATAATTTCAGCTACAGTAAATGTTCTATTAGACCAGACTACCCCATCCAGCCTTCACTCCCCACAAGCATCAGTGAGCCTTGGCTGCCCATGACCCAGTGGTTCCAGTTCACCACTTTTCCTTCCATGGACCGCTTTTGATAGACCGGGAAAATCCCAAAAGAGCTGCAGTTTTGGAGTTGCCCTGACCCAGTCCTCTAGCCGTCCCAATTTGGCCCTTATAGCACAGTAGCTACAGTTACAATATTTCATTGGAACGGCATCGGGAAGTGAGTAGGATATTGTATATTATGGAGCAAGTGAACATTTTGACTTTGAAATTGATGTGTTGGAAGGAGAAAAAAAAAATCAAGTGAAGGATTTGACTGACGTCCAAATGACTGGAACTCCAAAAGTGCATGTCTGTCATGCTTTTGAGAAGTGTGAGAAACCCATTAGAAACCAAACATATATGGAAAGAACAAGCTGAAAACTCAGCACGGTTAGAAAAAGAGCCTTCGTTTAAAAAGAATAGAAAAAAAAAAAATAAGAAGAATAAATAAACCCCCCTCCATAATAGGATTAACTGGGCTGAATATTATCCCAGTGGGCGCGCATTTTCCAAAAAGCTTAACATTCATATACAGTAAGCAACTTGGAATGTTGCGTCAGTGATACAGGGATCAAATGGTTATAATAAATAAAGCAGCTTAATATGAAATCTCTGAAAAGTTATATTTAACAAATAAGAGATCATCTTGCAACTTACAACAATACTGTAAAAAACAACAACAACAAAAAAGTTTGATACAGATTGATGTTCGGGAGTTTTAGATTTTACAGCTTTAAAGCTGTAATCGACTCTCAGGAGGCCTTGGATACAGAGCTGGCCCAGAGAAAGTATAATATATATTATATATAATATATAATATATATAATACATCAGGAAGAGATAGCAGATGTAAAAAATTCCAGAAAAGCACACATGAAAGTAAATAAAAATCAAATTTTACTGTACTATTTCCCAACATTGAGCTTCTGTTTGTTTGCTTCAATTTACACTACTTGTTGCATTTTATTAGCCTGTTACATATTACGAAACGAGTGTGAAAAAGTTTTGCCACTTCCAGAATATTGGTGATTTAACATCATGGACAGGACACACGAAAATAAAATATAATAATAAAAAATAAATAAAAGATAGTGTAGAGCCAGGGCTAAAAACACACTGCTAGAGGCTATCCAGCTTTCCATTTCCATTCATTCCCAACTGGTATCTCAGTATGAGAAACATAAAAATGACACTGGCCAAAGGGGAGAAAAAGAAGGATTGTGGCTTAGCATTGCCAAGCAAAAACCATTTTCTTTACCCCAAGCACTCCTCCCTGCGTCACAAAAATAAAACGATCTATCCCAGGGTCTATGTATTTATTTACATCAGAATCTGAGCATTATCTATATGATATATAAAGTATGATTTACATTTCAGAAATCATCTCTTGGGATATTCATTTTGGAACAATTTGTCCTTGATTAATTGCTATTAAGAATTAACCAGATTTAAAATATAATAACTAGTAATGTTTGTTTTGCATCATATTTCTCTATATCCATTCACTTGGACACCACTTGGAATTTCCTACTCAGACATACTGTAGTATTGGACATTTTCTATTCTTTTAGAATGAGGACAAACAATATCAACAACAATATTTTTGACAGTGTTATTGTTTTTCATGTATTCTGTTTATATAAACTGTTTGGAATGTATTCATCTGTCTCACATAACTAATTTGATATGATTGCCCTGCTAGAACTGTTTAAATAAATTTGTAACTGTAAAAAAAAAACTGTGAATGTCCATTATTATCATTATTTACTTAATCCAAATTGGTTATTGATTGATTAAGGAAAATTTGCAAAATTGTTTGCATATTGTTTTATTTAAATATGAATAGTAAGGGTAACTAGGTTCCGGTACAGAGGTCATGGGTAGCTCTGTGGTTAAGGCATTGAACTTTGGTTCAGAAAGTCCTGGGTTCAAATCCCACAACCACCAAGTTGTCCCTGTTGGGCCCTTGAGCAAGGTCCTTAACATCTTAGATATATAATGAGATAAAAATATAAGTCACTGTGGATAATGCCTAAAATGGAAATGTATAGCAAAGGGAACTTGAGTTGTCCGGTTTCCTCCCACAGTCCAAAGACATGCAGATTCTGTATTCACTTGGATCACAATGCACACCAAACTGTCATCCTGTACCAAACATTATGGTATGAATCCACATATGTATACCTTTTGGACTTAAGTCATCTTCTGAATATTATGAAGAAGGGTTATAATTGCAATTTAAATTCAAATATACTGTTTGGTTTTTTGTTCGCAAAACAGTGCGAGACCAAATGAAAGGACCTCAAGTTGCCGGTGTTAACAGTAATCTGTATCCTCACACACATTCTCACTTCACACAATAAACATTTCACCAAACTGGAACAAACCCCTGGGGCATGTTATGAAATTCTATAAATTTTACATTAAGAAAATGAAACCATTAATTAGTCAATTAACTCTTTGCCTACTGTATATATATATATATATATATATATATCATGCAGTGGGAGAAAGTGAATCACCCAGACATTTTCCCCAGATACAGTAACAGCCAATTATATGAAATTAAGACTTTTTACAGAGACAGCCATATGGCTCTGTGCGTTATTTTTCTTTTCTTTTCTTTATACTCAAACTAATGTATAGACATATGGCTGAATGGTTTATGATTCTGATAAACATCAATGAAGCGCCTGCCTGGTATATTACCACTGCCATGTAAAGTTACTTCATATAACAACTGCATTAGTAATGCCAATTAATTAAATGCCACTTTATTAAATGCTACTTTATTAAAGCATTAAAAAGCACAGTATGACTTTTAACCTCCTGTCCATCAACACAAAGCTGAACATGAAAGAAAAACCTCACTGTGTAAAATAATAATAATTGTCGTCTATACCGCTTTACTGTATATCCTGTATACAGGGTCACTGCCGGACTTAGGGCACGAGGCGGGGTACATATATGGACTGCATTTCTTGGATTATGGGAGGAAACCGGAGTACCCGGAGGATACCACCAAGCACAGAGAGAACATGCAAACTTGATGCACACAGAGAACGGGAATCGAACCCGGACCCTGGAGGTGCAAGGCACCAATGCTAACCACTATGCACTGCAATTGATAAACACTGCCTCACATTTAGCTTTGATTCTGTGTGCAATGTACAGTATGAAAATGATTGCTCACGCTCCAAAAACAACTTTTCACAATTGGATCCTAGAAAACACCTGTGCCCAAGAAGTAAAAACTCTAATGATGTGATTACCGGTTCATTTAGTACACTCAAGTCATCAGCTGACTTGTATTGTATCGCACAGTAACTTTGTTAAGTCTAGACCTGAGCGACCGGAGTTCAGACGCGCCCATCACTCTGGAATAGGTTCAGTCTGGTCTCATCAGCCTACACGACCTTTCCAAAATCCAATCTTGATAGTTCATAGAAAATTGAAGCCATTAATGAGCCTATCCCAGGAGTGCCAATCCATCGCAGGGCATACACACATGCTCATTCAAACATTATGAGCAATTGGGAATGCCAATTAGCCTATTCTCCATGTCTTTGTACTGTGGAAGGAAACCGGAGTATCCAGAGGAAACCCACCAAGCACGGGGATAACATGCAAACTCCATGCACACAGATCTAAGACGGGAATCGAACACCAAACCAGGATGCCAGACGACAGTGCTAACCACTAAGCCATCACGTAAGCAGTGCCACGGTCACGTAATTAGCTGTTTAATCATATATTACGGATTAACGTACAGTACACACCATCTTGTGTCAAAGAGGGAGATTCTCACTCTTAGAAAGTGCATCTGTTTAGCGGATTAGTGAGTCAGCGAGACTGACGCGTCTGTGTTAGCGCTTCAACACACAGACATCATGCTTCTAATATTCGCATCTTTTCATCCTGGAGAAAGACGACGGGCTGAAGCAAGGGGAAGAGGATCTGTCTCTCAATTGGTACTGCATTATTAGGAAAAAAAAAAAAAAAGAATAATAAAAATGACGGAAAAGACAGTCCTCATTAAGGACACCTCTGTGTCTGAGTGTGCAACATTTTTTTGGTGTCAGCCTGGCAAGAACACAGATGTATTAATAAACTGTCTGGAACAAAGAACTCACTGATGGCTGCCAAGACTAAAGCAGCAGAGTGACGGAGGAAGTTTAACCAAATCCAGTTTCGCAGTATTTTGAGCTTCCAAGTGTCAAACTTGGACTAACACTAAACCCCATGCAACCCATTCATTGGATGAGAAAACCTCCCTTATCTATGAACATGACATAACCATGCTCCTCACCTAATACTAAGGTGGAATTATGGACAGATAGCTAAAAAAAAAGATATCATTTCAGCAAAATGAATTATTACTGTTGGGTGTTTGGAGGAGTAGTTTCGTTTTTGTAGGAGCAATGCTGCATAAAGCAGTCCATAAATGTCTATCTTTTCACCTCATTCGTTTGGCGAGAGATCGCACATCCCATAATTAGAATCAGTATGTAATTACAGTCTGCACAGTGTTAACCAGCAGACCCATCACCTTTCATTAGCCGGATAACACTGTCTCACATCAGTGACCTTTACAGACACTCTAAAAATGCGAGACGACAAATACCTAAAGGTATTGCAGATATAAACAGAGCGATACACATTTTGAAGTCAAACATTGCATAGAAAGAAAGAAGTAAAAAAAACATATCAAAGATAAATAACAAAAACCTGAAGAAACATGCATCCAAGAGACAAATTTGCAATTTGGCATCTCTCATTAGGGATCACATCTGAGTGCGCACTGAGCGGGGCCATGCATCTCTCATACACACAGTCAGACAAATATTGCCCTAACAAGCTGTTAAGCATCAATGCTGGTTTCAATGTGGGATGGAAACCAGACTGAAAAACACTTTCTTCCTAATGAGGTATCTATCCTTATTTATCTGGGCCATGTGTTGCAACTCTCTCGAATACAGGGCGATATCTTTGTGATTTCTGGTCTATTTGCAAGTAGCTTGTTTAAAATGACCTGCTATGAAGAAGAAAAATCTACAGTATCATAGAATTGTGTAGGTTCCCCATGTGCCACTGGGGCAAGTCCCTCAAGGCATGACTCCATAGGACCTCTGCGGGTGTGTTGTGGTGTCTGGCACCGGGACATTAGTGGAAGGTAATTTCTGAGCTGTAGGTTGCGGGGTGAGGCCTCTGTTAATAAGTCCTGATAGTCCAGTGCATTCAAGGGATGCTCGATCGGATTGGGACGTCTGGATCAAAAACCTTGAACTCTTTGCATGCTACAGTAAGCTCCATACATAGCAGGCTGTGATGCACTGAGGGTACTGATACCTTTCTACCTGTAGGATCGGACCAGACAAACTGGCCTTTGGTCTCCACAGGAATAAACGAGCCTTGGATGCCCATGATATTGTCACCAGTTTACTGGCATACACGGCCTGTCTGGAAGGTTAGCCAAGGAGAGTGGACTGGAATGCGGATGCATGAACAATGACGAGTTCCCTGTACTATTCACTGGGGTACTAAATGTTGATAGCCAAATTGAGCAACAAAGCTGCATCAATGCTTGAACATTCCTTCCAGACACTATTTGAATCTTTTATTGATTATGAATGTCATTCATTTCACCTGGCGGTGGTATTAGTGTTGTGGCTGATTCGTGTATATCTGCAAGTAATATTTCCAAGAACAGTAACATGAAGAGTGATCCTTTTTTTCATGCAACAATATATGGTTTACTTAGATTCAATTTTATTTCTATAGCCCATTGAACCTTAGACATTGGCACAAAGCGGCTTTAGAGCAGTCCGTGTACAGTAGATTTGGATCAATGATAAACCCGGGAACATTGGAAAGGAAAAACTCAACGACATACTGTAACCTTGAAAGGAAAAAAGGTATCTATGCTTAATTATAAACCAATCCCTGTTCTACAACTATATGATATAAAGTCAATTTTTAGCACAGTATGTGTGTTGAAAGGATGGTCTTTATAAGTAAATGCTCACGTCTTTACACAGGTGAGATGTCTACCAAAGCATGTGGGACCATTGACACCAGCAAAAAGTGAGACCTATTGTGCAAAAGTAGAGCACCAGGCTAAAAGCGCTTTCGAATTTCAAACCCGCAGACAATGTCCCACTTGTACCAAAGTATTCTAACTCATCACTGTCACTGGCGTTACCAATTGGTACACAAAACAGAGAAGACCAAAGGCTTGATTTGGCATACTCAGAGTAGTGTGGTACCTACAGTATATGACACCATGACATAGTCTACACTGATTCCTATGTAATTCCCAACCTACAGCTATTAACACCCAGTCAAAACATGTCCTCAAGCTGAGATTTCCTCACCGACTTGAGGTAGTCCTCTCAACTACCAGTTCCTTTCCGGTTTATGGAGCAACATGGTGTTCGCATCCACATCTACATTTTCACTTCCTTCCATCCTGGGTAATTCCTTCCTATGTGAGATATGCCTTTGAAGCTGAAAACCCAATTAGCTAAAGCTTTCCTGATTACAGTGCAGCCCAAGGCTAAATCATATAAGCAGACCTTCTCATGTTTTTTGCAAATTCAAATAATTAAAAAGGAAGCAGTGGAAATCCTTTTGCTATAACTGTATATTACAGTAAGTGATTTTTTTGGTTTCTTTTTGTAATATCTGGACCAAAGTTTTATTCCAGTTCTGCACTTTGCACTACATTTTACCAGGGGTTCAATAAAGTGAATATGACAGATGTATTCATGGTTGTTGCACACACTGTATGGACCTAACATAATGTCTTTCCTCTTACTTTGACATGCATATCGATCATTCGGGGCAGTGGTGGCTAAGAAAACAATGTAAAGTAATATGGGCACTGATAGATATTAAAAGAACGAGGAGAACAGAAACAAGGATATGAAATGCCTTTGGAAGAGCCCATTTTTGGCAGACCCATAGGATCCAACTGGCCTGAATATAAACAGTAATGGCAGCGCCGTTTCACGTACAGGGCAACGAACAGGACGGAAGCTTTCATAGCTCTAAGTTAATAACTCTCCATAGAATGCATGAAACCGTGGCTAGCCATGCCAGACGCCGCCCACTCACGCAACCTTTCCTGCATTACACATATAAAAGTTCTGTTCCACTGGCTTAACCAGTTATTGTGTGTTCAGGCCAGGTTCCATCAGGGTTGAGTGGGGATTTAATGTGTCAAGTTGTTGAGTGGTGTTATTAGTGAAGCAGGGTGGAGGGCAAATCTGTGCTAAGGCTTGACACACTGCACCAGTGGAACAAAACTAGAGATTTATGCTGCTCTGAATTCATAGACAGATTGAGGGGGAAAAAAACAGACATGTGTATATTGTCAATGTGATACTGTATGAGGGCTGCATTCAGGAGATGAGTTAAACGTATTTGATATGAAACTACAGACCCTTTTTTTATGACCTGAGATGTAACTATTAAAATAAATATAGTCCCATGTTAATAAAATAGACGTTACATTGGATTCTGACCTTAATCCTGATTCATGTACCTGTGGTATATCCCGGATAGGGTGCCAATCAATCGCAGGGCACACAAGCACTGGACAATCTGGAAACACCAATAAGCCTTCTCTGGATGCCTTTGAACTGTGGGAGAAAAGCAGAATACCTGGAGGAATCCCTTCAAGCATTGGTAGAACATGGAAACAGACCCAAGATGGGACTTGAACCCTCAACCATGGAGGTGCGAGGCCACAGTGCCTACCACTACACCACTGCACTGCCGAATATGTCAGGCTTAAACATGACACTAGCTATCAATCAATACTATTATGGTATTTAAATATTTTGAAACCCTTTGTGATGTGTGTGTAGGAAGTCTTGGCTCCTAAGGTCTTGGCATCCCCGGCCTTGTGCACATACTGTAGTTCCCTGAGGAAGACTCCGAGTTCCCAGTCACCCAACACAATATAGAAAATAGATGCATGGATGGATCTATAAAATGTTGGAAGATTGCCAGAATTCAGGCACTTGATGGGTTTTTTGCCAACCACCATAAAACAGAAAGTCAAATTTGGCTGACCAAAATTCAGAAGCTCAATACACTATAATCCAGCTTGGATCCTGGATCGATTCCTGGCAAACAGCTAGTTTCTGTTTTTTTTTTTTCCACCTTTCTGGGGCTTCATTATATTTAAATCAATTGTAATGATTCAAACTGAAATAGGGACAAACAGTAGATGTATGCAGCGCTGCCAAGCTAATGATTCCACTTTAGAAGGTCTGCATTTCACTAATCACCTCAAGACAGAACAGCAGACCATGTTAATGCCAGAGAGATGCGACGGAAGAGAGTTTTCAAGCCGGAAAAAAAAAACCCCGAAATCTTCTGCATGGTTAAGGGCATGAAATTGCAAACTTGTCAAAAGTTCTTAACGAGAGGACTAACGCAACGGCGGGTTTTAATGAGCTTTGTGTGCTTGTGAGTTCGGGAACATATGCCACGTAAAATAGGATGTTTTCAAAGATTTCGGGGAGCCTGCTGAGTTTTAATGAGGAATTTGCATTTATTTCCAAGAAATAAACAATAATAAATGTGTAACCCTACTGAGGACAATTATCTCACAAACAGAATACATCATATGCATTAACATTAACTATTCAGCTGAAAGGCGTCTACAGAACTTTTTTGTTAAAGGTAAACGGAAATACAACAAAAGAGAGTCTAAAACAAAAATGTACTTAAAAGTTAAGCCGTAAAATACATTCATGTACATTGGACCACGCGCAGATTTTTATACAACTTGTATAAGCTTAAGCTTAATTAAATGAAAGTGAAGTTGTAACTGGCAAGCAATGAACAACATTCCTTCCGCCCATGTGGAACTTTTTCTTATTAGCCACGATTGATTTCCCAGGCTCAATTGCTTCCCGTCTGCCCAGCGTTCACATTTACACTCTCCGATACAGCAGATGGCAGTATGCACCTACATGGTTTGTGAGTCGACATTAAAACAAGAAAAAGAACAAGAAAGTTAACCTTCATGCTACGCTTAATATTATTAATATTGTGAATATTTGCTCTTACGCTTTTGCATCTTAGGATGTGGTTGGCGCGTGCTGTGCACACATAGAGATCTCAGAGGAGACAGACAGGACCGGTGGCGTGTCAACGCAACAGTGGACATGGATGTGGTTCCCAAAACCAGAACGATCGTCATCCTACTGATCAAAAAGAGCCTCATTTTGGGGCCAAGTGTTCTCTGAAGCTTTTGGAAATGTGAAAACGCCCTTGGTTGTGTCCAATCCATCCTCAACATGTTCGCACGCATCAAATAAAATAACTTAATAATAGCAAAGGAAAACAAGCTAACGTTAACACTAATGTTAATCACTTACAGTAAAAGTTAATCACTGATGCACTCGAGCGAACGAAGCGAACCAAACCCAGCACCGGCTAAGTTGTGTAACCGTTTGGGAGTCTTTCAAAACTTGTTTGCCAACTGAGTTTACATATTTTTTGTGCATTTCTTTTTTTGGCATTTTGTGCAAGATTTAGTAAAGACATAGCGCCCTGGGTCACAAAAATCTTAACAAGGATGGTAGCAAGTTTCATGAAACTGAGGGTGCTGCTTGCGAGGCATAGAGGCAGAAGTCTCGATGTTGTTGGAGAGTGATGTAAAGAAAACAGAATAAGCTTTAAGTAAAAAACAAAACAAAACCAAGAATCACTATCAGGGAAACACGAACTACACCAGACTGACATTTACTAGGTTTAAATTAACAGAAGCAAGACAACGTAAAACGAACTTAAACAAGTTATTTTTAATGAAACTAATAACCAACTCAGTTCAGTTGAGCTCCCACGTCACCTGATCGAGATGCAAACTGGGAAGTGAAGTCAAACTAAAAAAGAACTACTAACACAAAGTCTCAGGGGGCATGGCGCCCTCTAGGGGTTATCCCTGACAGCAAGAAGAAAGGGAGCCTTTTTCAATTTTGTTTTTAAAGCTAATAGGAATCATAAATTAAGGTTAAGTCAGGTTTAATGTGTATTTATTTTTTTATATTATACTTAATTTTCATGTCTTTTTTAAAATGTTTTGATTGTTTTTATGCAAAAATATCATTATAGTGTTGAAAATTGGTAATACTGGTAATATTTTGGCTGGCTGGAGGGGATTATCTGCATTTACATTATTTCGTATGGGAAAATTTGTTCCGCAATACGCGCCTACAGTATGGAACGGATTAGATCCATATGCCCGAAGTACTACTGTAACCTTAACAGAGAGGGGTGTCCATGTGCACAGTTCAGACTTCAAATGAGGACATAACCATACATACAGAAAAGCACCTTTGGCTTCAAAATTGTATTGGATAGACAAATTAAATAAACTACTGCAAAAATAAAATTTCCTCCACTGATCTAGTTTGAAAAATTACTCAAGTTGAATGGGTGTGACTCGCTCTTGTCTTTATGCTTGCTCCCACTTCTCTCCCAGGTGTTAACAGGTTATCTTCAGTACAGCATTGGTCTGTATTGAGCTCCATTCTTTTTTTGCTCCTCAACTTTCACCAGGTTCCAAAATCCCTGCTGATGAAAAACATACCCACACCACGCTTTACTCTGGCACTTTTTTGTAGACCTTCCCTAAAATAAATAAATAAATAAACAAAAGAACAGCACTTTGTGCCGAGACTGAAGTTACATTTGGGCGGCATCAAACTAGAGAACCTTTCTGCTCACTCTGTGAGTCTCATCTGTGTCTCCAAATGGCTAATGGCTTTCTTCTCATCACTCTTCCATTTAAAAGCAAAATGTGATCGAACAAGGGGAACTGCTTACATAAGGCACTGTCTGTTTGAACTGACTAAATGTGCCCTTCCAAACCTTTATTGATGAAATGCATTAACCTGGCTTTCAGAATGGATTTTCCATAAACATCCTGGCAATCACCCAACAGAGGGTGGAGAAATACTCATGTTACAGCACACGGCTGTGATCTTTGTATTTATTCTACACAAAGAACAAATATTCCTAATATAAAAAAGAAAAACTGCTTGTTGTTTTAAATGTATTAAGTATCATTATCAGCCAATCAGACGCTGCCATTTTACTAGATGCGAATGATGGGTTCCTGAGTAAAAAAGAGTAATTTCGGGGAAAATCCCTTCTGGAACTGGAAATTTGGTATCTGACGGTGCAATCATTGTTTTTTGCTTCCTTGTATTTCTTACTTGTACAAACAACCTTGAAGACACATAAAACACGATAGAAAAATGGTTACGCGATGCCATTTACGTTGCCGACAGTGATGAAGTTTTGACTGACAGCTGCATCCTGAACCTTTTCCTGTCACACTTCCCACTGTGTGACCTGGATCTTAGATGATTTACAAACATATTTTTATGTAAGATGGGTGACGTGAGTGCATTGTAGATTTAAAATGTATAATATTTTGTATGCAGATTACAGGGATTTCGATTCAGATGTGGGTCAGATCCATGCAGGGGGTCAGGAGTGTGTACCCTCCTACCACAACGCTTATTTATCGCTATTGGTTAAAACAAGACAGAAGTGTGGTTGATTTATCTTGCGAAAAAATCACATTGTGCGTGTGTGTGTGAGTAATACAGGGGCACTGCCTTAAGAATTAAAATTTTACAACGAACCAGATGAACGATCCAGACGGAACAAAGACTACAAAATTGTACGCATTTGTGCAAGAATTCATCACAAAAATGACAATTCATCTCAAGGTGATATGTTCGTAGTGATGGGTTCTTTTGTTCTTTTTAAACGAGTCTTTAACGTGACTCAGCAGAACGAGTAGTCTCAGAGAGTGATTCCTGATTTTCTACTGGGCGCGCATGCGCAAAGCATCGCGAGACCTCTGCGGGTTATGTACAGGAAACAGAACTGAGTCATTACCTTCGACTCTATTAGTCGTTCTTTTGTCACGTGACTTCCATAGACGCTATGCAGTGCACCAGGAACAGAATGAAACGGTTCTTCTCATGAGTCTTCTAGTGAGAGTCGTTTGTTCTTTTGTCACGTGACTCCCATAGACGCTACCCAGTGCGACGAATTTTAAGCCAAAATTTGTGTGTGTAGACGTGCTGGGGGTCTGTTTAATGAAAATCTAACATTTTATTTTATTTTTTTACGAGTTGTTCTACAATAACAATGTACTTCTGCTTTGCGTCATGTGTCATGATTTTTAATCTTTATGCGAGTAAATCCTAGACATATGTAATGTACTCAGGGTGTACTGTAGTAATACTCAAGGGTGGTGGAAATGATGGTTCAGGAGACACAACAAGTGCAAGATTATGGAACGGTTACTGACTCCCATAACTAGTTAAGTTTATGACTTTGTTCTGCGACATTGATCCATTTTCACCACCACCGAGCCATGTGTTACTGTCACTACTCATGTAGACATCAAGAGGTGTGCTCGGCCAGCCCTGAAAGAATCCTGCAGGTTGGACAGAGTAGGCGACGTTCTCTTCCGCAAACGACACAGAAGCAGATTTAAAATGATATGCAGTTCATTGTGCATCCCTCATTTTCATTCTGTACCTGTATTAACCTATGATACTACTGTACAGTATATTTCCATTTGATTTTCTTGAATGCCCTTGGTAAATGTAGGCAACTGGGTGAGCACATAGAACTAGTGTGCTATAAAAATACCCAGCAGTGGACAGCAGCACGAGGGACACAAAAATAGGTCAGTGAATTGAAGTTCTCTTTGATGTGTGGGGACACATGGGAAAAAAATGTGCCCACTTAGCTAACGGTAAACTGACAAGTAATACTCGTCCTTTAACGGCTTTTACCATGAATCAAAACCTCGTCGGTTTTCCTCGTTTGCTGTTTGCAGTGCGACTTTTAAATGTTTAATGTTTCAGTTCACGAGTTCAAGAGCTGCTCGGTGACGTCGTGTCACAGCCTGAAGGAGCTCCAAATTCCAGAACTCCCCGTAACACTCTACCTGTTCCATTAAGATGAATATAGTGAAAAAAAAAACTCCTTGTACTAGTTAAAGCTAGTCTGTATTCATGCAAATCATAGATCACATAATTTTTTTAAAGGTACTTCTGGTAAAAATTTCCACCCTTTATTCCTTTTTATGTCCAGCAGCATTAACCTATGTTTCGGAAGGTTCCAGGCTCAAATCCCACACCCACCAAGTTTCCACTGTTGGGCAGTTAAACACACCCTAAACCGCTCAGATGTATAATGAGTCAAAATGTAAGTCGCTCTGGATAAGGGTGTCTGCCAAATATACTTTTTTACAAGTGTAAAGTGTGTAATTTTTTCCATTGTAACGGTATGTTAAAGTCAAACCGGTACTTCTAATAAAATTTCTCGTGAAGGAAGCCTTAAAAATTCAAGGGCAGTACAGTGATGCGACTCGTGGCTGCAGTAAAACATTTCTCCTTTGTCTTTCTGCTGTTCCCTTTCAGCAAATCATCTGCCTCCATCGAACCCTATCCTCTGCATCCTCTTGACTCACACCAACAAACTTCATGTCCTCTCTCACAGCATCCATAAACCTCCTCTTTGGTCTTCCTTTAGACCTCCTGCCAGGCAGTTCCAACCTCAGCATGCTCACAATCTCTCCTCTGAACCTGTCCAAACCACCTCAATCTTGTCTTTCTGACTCCAAAATATCTAACATGGGGCGTCCCTCTGAAGGACTCTTTGTTCATCCTTGTCACTCCCAAAGAGAACCTCAACATCATCTCTGCTACCTCCAACTCTGTCCCCTGCCTTTTCTTAATTGCCAGCCGTAGAGCATCACTGGTCTCACCACTGTCTTATACAGCTGAACTTCCATTCTCTCTGATTTACACACCCCTTTCCCTCATTCCCACACACTCTGTTGTTCAGGACTGTTGACCCTAAGTGCTTAAAGCTGCAGTAAAACATTTGAATGGTGAAAGGTTTAAAGAATGGTGACCCAGATCGAGTTTGGCTTGGAGCCCTCTATAGGCTTTTCCATGAACATTCAGTGATTCAAATGCCTGATCCTTGAAAAGCGACACTTGTGGAAGACCTGTGGGAACTGTCCACACAATCATTCACCAACACCACCAGCACATTACACAAACTCGACAGGGAATTACGTCCCCTGTACTGTTCAAGCCAATTTGACATATTTAGACCATTGAAGGAGTTCCTGGGAGGCCAGCGTTTCGGATGTAAAGCAGCGTCTCCGATCATGGCCCTGGCGTACTGAAAGAACTTTCTATCTGGATGGATTGTAAGCAATATTAAAACTTGTAGTGATAAATGCATTAGTGTAGCAGGGGTTTAGAGAAATCAAGAGAGGCTTTACTGTTATAACTGTGTTCTGTTATTCTGCGCAATCAGAAGTCCCTGTTTGACCTGAGCGCCCCTCGTGAAATGGGCTTTTCTATGTGGTTTTGCTTCTTATCTTTGCGCATAAGTGAGAAAAAATAGAAATGAAGAAATGAAGTATGACATGGCTGCTCTGGAATGGAAATCCATCTTACATGACGTGTGGTGTGACACGACCCTTAGGCAGAAAACAAACAGACATAAGTACCACGTAAATGCTCAATACTTTCACTCGTCCACAGCAAACTGATCCCTCTCATACTGTACATCCGGCTTATAATGGCTTGGGAGGTAAAGTTGTAAATAATTTGTGTTGTTACTGTACGTGTATCAAGTGAACAATGATCAGTCCAGCTAAATTCAAAAATATAAACAAATAAACTGTGGTTTAATTAAGTTGGTTAAATATAGGTTCACAGCACAACAGTAGGTTCGTGGACTCGTAAGACTCGGAGCCGATTTTCAACGAGCATCTTTTTAGACTGAAAAATCAATTGTCTTTTCAAACAGCAAGTGCTTTCATTTTATTACGCTCAGACCACATTGATTTATGGGAGGTGAGCCAAAACCAGAACGGAGATGCAACTTGAAAGTGCAGAGCTTCGTGATACAAGTGTAAGGATTTCCCAGGAAGGACCATAAACCTGGTTAAGGAGAAATTAACGTAGGTCTGATACATACTGTACAAGCGGCCGTCATAAAATTTGGACTTATAAAAATGTTTGTCTCCAGAAACGGGGTCCCCCTCTAACCTTGCACCCAGTTACTTCTAACTATTCTAAGGGCCTTACCCAAGGGCCCGACAGTGGCAACTTTACTATGTCGGGGTTTGAACCTGTAACCTTTTCATCGGTAATCTAACACCTTAATTACTCAGCTACACCTCCATCTACAGACTGTCTTTCTTAAATAATAATAATAATAATAATAACGACTGCTTTTAGTCAGTGTGTTACAGGTGTACAAATTGAGATTAAGGAAACAACACTCAAAATGTAGTTCTACTAAGCTCTGAAATTTCCAAGTATAATTTAAGATCCTTTTATCATCTCTATTCCCTCAGAGCAGCAGCCGTGTATACAATCGATTTTTCAGCTGAAATCAGGACTTCATTTACGTGTCCTCCTTAACTTCACTGATTTCCTCCAAGGGTTTTT
>QMIH01000106.1:192613-205010 GCA_003987875.1 Clarias batrachus
ATTATTATTATTATTATTATTATGTGGTTGCAACAAGTACTATTATTGTTGTTGTTGTTGTTGTTGTTGTTTATTTTGGCCCCAAACTGTTAACTGTTTTTTTATTAATTAATTCATTCTTAATAAAAAAACTCAATGGGATTTCACTCTATGTGATGTCACTCAATATGATGTCACTCAGTAGGTTATTAGCCACCTTACAGCAAACCATTTGAGATATCAAAAAGCTTCAATGTCTGGACATCATATTGGCTTGGTTTGGTGGCAATTGTAATAATTCCCTAGGAGGAGTATATCACATTCCATTGGGTGCATTTTGTAAACACCCAAAATAACTGACTTCCTGTTGAGCAGAAGCCATGACATGCACAGTAAAAGTTGTTCCACTCAATAAGATTTAAATGTGTACTGGGTGTGTATGAGCTGTGAAGCAATATCTCGTATAGAGACGCTCATGCGTCCTAATGGCAGCAAATTCCAACCTGTGCGCTGATTTTCCAAAAAGCTCCAGATACTAGAAAAAAATGTAAAATAATAATTAATCACTCACCGAAAACACTACAGTGTTTCATCCTGTATACAGAGTTGAAGGTTCCTGGAGCCTAAAGAGACTTATGTTGCCAATTCATAACAGGGCACACACAGACAAACACCTCACACTACAGGCAATTTGGGAAAACCAATTAGCCTAATCTGCATGTCTTTGGACTGTAGGAGGAAAACCCAGCAAGCATTGAGAAAACTTGAAAACTCCATTCACACAGAACCCGAGGTGGGAATTGAACCCTGGATGACAATAATGTCAATAAAAGAATTCTAAAATTAGTATAGTACGATACTGGAAGCCAGTGCTGCTGTATTTAAAAAAAGTGTCATATGGTCTGATATCCTAGATTGCATAATAATTCTTGTTGCAGAATTCTAAATAACATGTAACCACTGTAAATGATTGTTGGGAATGCCCCTTAACATAGAGATACAGGAGTCGATGCAAGATTTAACGAGAGCATTGACCAGGACCTCAGTGCAGAAATGAAAAAATGCTTAGTGAGTGATTCTATTAATGTGCGCATTAAAAGATACGATGCTATACAAAATAACACCAAGGCTCTTCAGTTGGACAAAACAGGAGATGACATACAGTAGACATTATTGCGAGCAAAATTCAATCAATCAATCATTCACAATCAATACTTTTTTTTTTTTTATCTAGCACTTATTAAGAACTTCTAGAAGACAAACAGTAAGAAAAAGAAATAATATGAAATCAACACAAAAATTAAGAAAATTAAGAAATGGATAGACCTTGGAACAGAATACATGAAACAGAATATTAAGTATATAGATCAACATACAATAAAATGTAATCCCACTATCACCTATGGGAATGATAAATCATCAGCAAGTTAACAAGTGCACAGAGTATGCTACTTCCTTATCTATGTATTTATGATCAGGATACTTGTCATTTACAAAAAATAAATAAATAAAAAACACTTTTGTCTAAGCAATAAGTTCCTTTGTGCTGTTGCTGACTGCCGTCTCTATCTGTGTTTCACTCAGTTATTCTTTTTTGAACATTAAAACAGAAAAGATAACTTTTCAGTAATTGTTTCCAAAATGAATAAATAAATACAGTAACTATATGAAGTATATAAACCAAATAGTGGTTTATTCGGTATATATACAGAGTGGGTAAAAGTTAACTAGCTGATATTTAATGGCTATAGAACTTGAACTGGCCTCACTGGAGTGTTGATGAAAACAGATACAATTTTTCCAGCATCGATTCTACACAGTCGATAGAATACAAGAAGTAGCACATGCAATGTAAACAAAGATGGCCAACCACTTGACTGTTCGGGAGATCGCGACATTGAATGCAGCATTACATCCAGAGACAATAAAAAAATTGTCATGCAAAGCTGATAAGCACAGGCTGGATGAATAATGCAAGGAGAAGTGGCTGGTGCCAATGTTGAAATTTAAAGATTGCTTTAATTTTCCTATGTAATAAAGTATATGTACAATTTCGTTTCAGTATTTTTTTTATTATATTAGACTTTATTATCCAATTTTTAATGTATAGTTATTTTTCACGCACCCTGTAACACAAAAAGTGAAAAAGCAAGTTTATTGTTTTGGTTCAGGGAAAAGTGCTTTTTATGCTAACCATGGAAAAGCCAATGTAGCTTTTTTTAAATTCCTGAAAAAAAGAGAATGCTGGACACAATAGAAAGGCACCAGAACACCCAGTGAGCCACAGTCCACCATGCCCATCCCAGAGGTTTTGTGGAGTCATGGCCCAAAGAGCCAGCGCTTCCCAGGTGTCACAAACGGAACCTACACAATATTGGGCGTGATGTTTTATATTGTAATGTTATGGCTGATCTGTGTATATCAACACCCCTCTTGAAAGTTTAACGCTTTCCTGTGTGGTGTGTGATGTGTTTTTGTGTAAAGACAGGTTATTAACTTTTAAGGACAAAAAGATTCATTGCAAAATGTCTGCTTAAACCCTTTTTCGAAAGGTGCTTGGATTGGATTGTACTTTTGATGAACTAGTAGCTGGTAATGTAATGTAATGTAATTTAATGTAATGAAAGCGGCATGATATGACATTGTTCACTCTATCAAGGAAAAAATGGAGATGATTTTGTTTTCCTGAGGGCCATTTTGGCAAATAGCACTGTTTCAGTTGAGTGAGAACAACATCGAGGAAAAGTAGGAGACATCTCTGAGCGTCTCTGAGCCTAAGGACTGTTTGTTCTCTATGAGAACGTCTCAGATTGATGAAAGAGTTAGAGACATACCATTAGAAATAACAACTCGGGCAACGTTATGAGAATCGCATGCTGGAAAAATGCTTCTTGGTTTCAAATGTACGAGCATAGTAACAGAAAAGCTATTAGTCTGGAACAGCTGCTGGTTTTAAGATTTATATTTATGTCTCGCATTTTATTTCTAACCACACAGAAGGACGAATATGGCTAGCCTGGAGGAAAATACACACTTTTATCAGTCTAACCCGGGGTAGACATATAAATAATAGTTGTATTCAGCACAGTTTTGTATGATATTCACTTTTGATATAGTAAATCATCATAGGCAGAGACTCGTGCCTCCAGGGCTGGGAGTTTGAACCTCGCCTCCAGTGTGTGTGGAGTTTGCATGTTCTCATCGTTCTTGGTGGGTTTCCTTCAGGTATTCTGGTTTTCTTCCAAATACATGTGTTTCTATCAATTCCCTGTATTGTACTGTGAGCAAGTGTGTGTGCACCGTGTCCCACAATGCTTGGGCCCTACACTGGGCTCCAGAGCCTACACAGGATAAGTGATTGGGAAAATAGATGGATGGAAGTCAAGCACTCTCAGGGATCATAGATACGACTCTGGGTGCGCTGGGACACATCATCAGTGATGTTTCCTGAGATCATTGGGTGTTTCGGGTCTCACAACATCAGACACCGTCTCTCAGGTAACCCAGCCAGGGTTGATCAAGCCCCGCCTCTCGTCTTTGCAGCTCCTGTGATGCCAAGTCTGGCAAATATCTTGCACAAGGAGCGAGAGGCAAAAACTCTGCACCCTACTTCTATGAGCTACCCTTACAGCCCCTCCTCCGGCAATCTTCTATGAGCTCCTGGTACTTGAGACGCTTGCTCTCATTTGCCTCTTGTGGTCCTTCCATGGGACTGTCAGTTCCAACAAAAGAACTTGCTTGTAAGATGCAGATGAACCATATCGGGTCTCAACGAGGTTGATCTTATAAATTTTGGGAACTTGTGTGCCCAGGGCAACCCGCATCTCCCGAGTCTGATGCCGATGAGAGCAGCCTGGCTGATTTTTGCTGTGCTTGCGGCTGCTCACCAGCCGTTATGAAGGCAATACTTCTCCGTCTGCCAGCACATTTTTTGTTGGCCACTGCATGTGAAATGGCCTCTGCTACACACAGATGGGCAGCTACTCATAATATGCTCCAGGGACCCTCGTCCAGGACAGAGTGAACAAGTTGGAACTTCACTTTTGCCCCAGACATGCAGATTATTTGGGCTGAACAGCTTGGACAAGGAACCTAATACGCTGTGGCTCTGCGTTCCAGATGTCATTCGAGGTCAGATGTCATTGTCTTCCTCTCCAGCACTCCTTCCCACCTTATCCATGCCCCCTACTGTCGCATGCTGACCGCCCTGCTGGTCCTCACCTCCTCGATACCTGCTCGGACCTCCTCTAGGACCAAGTGGCCTCTCGCCTTGGGTTTGCTCCCAGTCCTGCTCGCCCTGTTACCCCTGTGCCCACAAGTGCCTTATGTGTCAGCCGAGACTCTGCCAGCTCCAGTACCTCTTGTGCTCTCCATTTCCTTCCCATTCTCATTTCAATGCCTGCTGCTGTTACTCTGGAATCTCCAGAGCCTTGGTAGTCTAGTGCCTCTCTTATATGAGAAACCCTGAACTCCTCCTCCAAGCTGCTGATGGGAAGCTGAAGCTTATTGCTCCTGCCATACAGTGCTACGTTAGTGAGACTGCGAGGCAGGCCAAGCTATCTTCGGAGATGGCAGCTGATCGTCCTCTCCAGGGTCTCTACTGAAGACATAGACACTTCGTACATCAACAGGGGCCAAAGGATCCCTGGCAAGATGCCATGCTGGTATATCCATGCCTTGAATCTGCCAGCTAAACCAGACATGTCTACTGCTTACAACCAAGCATCAAGCTGCTTAATAGTTGTTTGGACTGACACGGTGTGTCTGAGGCTGCAGTCAAAAAACTTACCTAGGCTAGTGACTTTCTCATTGATCCATGCAATACAATACAATACAGGCCTATGGTATTGAAGGGAGGGAAAGTGATGGACAAGTTTTGCTTCATCCACTGTGGACACCATCCACTGAGAAGCAAAACTTGTCCACCACTTTCCCTCTCTTCAATACCATAGACCTGGATTGTATTGACTTGACACTCATTCTAGCCCAAGAAATGAGCTTAACCAGGCCCTGAAGAATCCATCTGCACCCAGGCACTGAGGTAGTGGTGACTGACATGCTGTCAAGTTGGGGGATTGACCCATATGTATTGGCAAGGTCCAACCAAAGCACAGCAAAATCTTAATTTCCCTCACATGCTTCCCTTATCAATTGTGTGACGACTCCGGTACTACACCCTGCCACTCCAGAAATGCCGCCCTTCTGTACCGATGTGTGGATATACTTAGTACATAGTCATTTTTTAGTAGGAAGTCTGTCATCTTCTAGCTAAAATGCTAAAGAAGATCTTATCCTCAACACTGAGAAGTGAGAAGGAACGGAACTGCTCCAGTTTTGTTGAATTCTCCTCCTTAGGGAGCCAGATGTCCTCCGCCTGACTCCACTGTTCTGCGATGATCCCTCTTTGCCAAATCACTTCAAGAATCTTCCAGAAGATTTGAAGGAGTCCTGGGCAGTGCTTGTACACCTTATACAGTACTTGACTGGGACCTGGAGCAGAACTCACTCTGGCTGCTGTTACCACCTCCTGAACTTCTTGCCAGGTGAGTTCTGAAGAGTTGAAATCCACTAGAAGTGCTGGCCCTAGCTCTTGCTCTCTGTCTGGATTACTCAGGGTGTTTTGCAGGAAGTGATCTACCTCTTCCTTAGGGCAATCCAAACATCCGCTGCGCTTCTCTCCCAACAACCTTTTCGTGAAGCCAAAGGGGTCAGCTACAAATGAGGTTTGTTTCCTGGCTCTTTCAACACTACATCTCCTATGCCACTCTGCTCTGTGCAGTCATGACGTTCTTCCTAATAATCTGCTGAAGCTCGATGAGAAGTGGCTTAGAGAGAGCAGATTGGTCAAGCACTCTCAGGGATCTCTTCATTGCCCGAAAAATAAATGATATGCAAAAGTTTAGGCATCCCTTGATAAATAACAGATTTTGGTGATTTTTTTATTGAAAAGATATTAACACTGTCTGTCTTGGAAATGGTAAAACAATATTTTCAGCAAACTGATGCATATTACTTCTTATGCCATAAATTGATCCAAACAAAATTATAATTATTATGGCACTGTGCAAAGGTTTTGGCACCCTAAGGGTTCCAGAGTCTCAGATTCTGTTTACAAGGTTTCAGACCTTAATCAACTCGTTAGATCTGATGTGTGGCAAAAGCTGTCATTAGTAAATGCTAATTTCAAAGCTTTACTGTCACAAGCTATCGGAGGGTAAGCACAGAAGCCTTAACAGTTTGCCCGTGTAGCGTGGATGGTAAACCCAAACGCGGAAGCAACGCGAGTAGGCAGGATAACCACGCAATTTATCTAAGAAATCTCTTACACGAAGAGCTAGGATCTACACAAATAAATCCGCGTTCTAGCAACACACACTCAATCAAAGAAGCAACCCAAATCAGTGATTACTCACAGAATAGTCGGCGAAGCGTCAGACAAGGCATGGGGAACTCAATGACTGAGCAATGTGAAGCGCCATCTTGTTTCCTTTTATGCTTCCTGAATTCCCGTATTACTTCCAGGTCCTAGTGCCGGTCGTGTTACGAGCGTGCATGACATTTACAAATACTTTGACTCTTCAAACACACATTTGCGGTCACTTAACAATCATGGGTTCCTCTCAGCAGCTGTGTAAGACTCTGGAAATGAAAGTTATTGATGCCCACAAATCAGGAGAAGGCTACAAGAAGATAGCAAAGCGTTGTCATCTTGCAGCTTCCACAGTGAGAAATGTAATTAAGAGATGGTTGTTCAGGACAACTGTATAGGTCAAGATCTGGAAGACCAAGAAAACTCTCAGAGAGAACTGCACATATGCTAGTCAGAAAGACAAATCAAAACCCCCATTTGACAGCAAAAAACCTACAGTAAGATTTAGCAGACTTATGAGTGCTAATACACCATTCCACTCTGCAGCGATGCTTGCACAGACAAGACCTTCATGGAAAAGAAAACCTTACCTGCATCCCCATCATAAAAGTCAACATTAGAAGTATGCAACAGAACATCTACAGAAGCCTGATGCATTTTGGAAACAAGTGCTGTGGACTGATGAAGTTAAAATAGGACTCTTTGGCCACAATCAGCAAAGGCACAGCACTTCATGAAAAGAACACCTTGCCAATTATTAAACATGGGGGTGGATCTATCATGCTTTGGGGTTGTGCTGCAGCCAGTGGCACAGGAAACATTGCACGGGTGGAGGGAAGAATGTATTTCCACTAATTTGCTGTATACCATGGCTTCTACAACAAGGCAATGATCCTAAACACACCTCGAAATCCACTATGGGGACGCACTCTGAAGGTTTTGGAACAGCCATCACAGTCGCCTGATTTAAACATCACTGAAAATTTGTGAGTAGATCTTAAAAGAGCTGTGCATGCAAGACGACCAAAGAATATTACAGAACTAGAAGCCTTTTGCAAGGAAGAATGGGAGAAAACCACAAGTACTGTACAAGAATTGATAGACTTTTAGCTGGTTATAAAAGCATTATGTACAGTAGGGTGCTCAAACTTTTGCACAATGCCACAATAATGTTTTTCTTTTTTTATGTTATGACATAAAAGTAACTATGCATCAATGTTTGCTGAAAATATTGTGCATTTTTTTCATTTCCAAGACAGACTGTGTTAACATCTTTTTAATTAAAAAATCACCAAAATCTGTTATTTATCAAGAGGTGCCTACACATTTGCACAAGCACATACAGGACAAACGTACAGGACAAACAATCAATTAAGGCAAAACTACTGTATATGGCTAGAACCTGAAACGTAAAGGAAATATGTGACTTTAGGAAACAGTACACAGGTCAATATGTTTGGGGCTTGCATGCTAACTTAATGGCATATTTGTCAATTTGTATATTAGTACACTGCACACTTGTACACTTGCATTTCTGTGTAATTAGATATTGACGGAGTTGAATACGTGCATATTTGTGTACTTGATGGCATTTGTAGTTGATCACTGGCCTGGTTGCATACTTACAGACTTGAGTATCTGTGAACACACATACAGGTATACATGCATACTTACTGTATATGTTTGTACAATGGCATATTTATATACTTATGCAAGCATGTTTTAATGGTATTAATGTTTTAATAAATATATCCTTATACAGTTGCATACTTTTACACGTGCATGTTTGTATTTTTGTCATATCTGAATATGGGCATGTGTGCATGATTGTATATCTGATTGCTTGCTTGATCGATTTGAATATATTATTAAGCAAGCATTCAAGCACACAGCTATGCACAGATGCAGTCCAGCAAAATCTCTAGTGAAATTCATTGAGAAGAGCAGCAGGTGGCTCTGCTCACACACACACTGGGTGTGTGTTGCTTTGGTGGTGACACCTGTATTGTCCTTTAGACATTAACGGGCTGTAATTTTAACCAGAGATAGTACAGAAAAGCTAATATTAGTAAAAGAAAACTCATGGCTCTGAATTGTGTGCTCTGTGGTTAGCCTGTGTGCTCTAGGGCATTCCAAAGCTCAATCCTGTTCAATTCTACAGTACATGTGTTCAGTTAAAGAGTTTAAATTGCAGTAGAGGAAAGAAGTTCAGCAGTGCAGAAACTCCGACAGTGAGAAACTGCTGTTGGATGAACAGCTACTGTAGAGGAAAAGAGGACACTGGCACCACCAATCTGATAACAACACCCACAAGGAAGGTTCTTTTCACTGAGCCAGTGGCTGAAACATTACTCTGAAGGGTTTTTTATTATTTCTTGCATCACCCCAGTTCAACACAAAGGATTAATGAGTCAAAGGCTTTAGATCAGAGAAAGCGAAGGTGCATAGAATAAGCAGTATGCAAACTGCTTGGAGGATTTGGACGATTCGCTTTCCCTAGCAATCCATAAATTACCTTTTGCATAATAACTGTTTCAAAATGATAGTGGTGTATTAGTATGTATTTAAGTTTTTTTTTTCCCGATGGTTTTCAACCTTGATTTGCAAATTAATGCGAATTTTCACTAACCAATGCTAATAAGGGGTTAAAGCCAAAGGTTGAAGTTGGAATTTGTTTTACTTCATTTGGTGTAATTTTGTATAGTTGCATTGTGCTGTGATGTATTTAATTTTCTTTCATTTTATACAAAAGCTAGCAAAATTTCTGGGATTTGCTACAATTGCTACGAAAACAAACAAACAAACAGAAAACAAACACAGCCCCCCCCCCATCCCTCAAAAACATAACATAACAAAAAAACATAATAAAAGACTTTCTCTCCTTTTCATCACACCAGATATCCAAATTAACATAATAAAAAAAACGTAAACCAAATATAATTAAATAACAAACAAATAATATATTCTAATATATATTTGAATAAAGCCAAATGGTTAATTTCATTTAGTTTAATTTTTCTTTAAAAGCAGATAGGAATTAATTTGATGTTTTGTGTTTAAAGAACTTGCACATGTTTTTTTTTTTTTTTTTTTTTTAACAAGAATCCATCTTACAACCCTAGAAGCAAGAACAGTTTCTTTCTAATATAGATACTCAATTTCCTTTTAGAAAATTGAACAGAATGGAAATTCAAAACCTTGAAAGTAAGCTGTAGTACATTCTGCGCTCTGTAACTATGTTAAGTAAGAAGGAGTTTTATAATGAGATTTCTGAGCCTGGAGCTGTGAACAATTTCCTGGTGTATTTCTTACATATTACCTTAATTTCCTTTGATTTATAACCAATTTGAGCCTACAAGTACAAAAGATCTCTGAAACATGAAAAAGGGGATCTTTTAAAACCTGTCAATAATACAGACAGCATGAACAGTCATGAAGAAGAAGAATCAGGTTCTTTATTTATATCATCTTGATGATCACAATGTGCTTTTTTGTTACAAGACAGACCATGAAAAATGTTTATGTAATGACAAAATGTGAATTAAATATACAGTATGTAAATATATAACTCTGAAAATCTCACTATCAGTGGTATAACATTTAATGACACAGATGTCTGTTATTTGCTAAGAAAGTTAAGATGCCAATGGAATGGAATGCAATGACAGTTTAGTGGCAGGTTTGAATTAAAATTCTTGTACAATTTAAACATTGGTCAAACAAACAAACAAACAAACAAACAAACAAACAAACAAACAAACAAAAATGGTCATGCCAGACCAATACTTAAATAAAAGTATGGGACTTATATTTTTATTTAGATTCTCATTATTCTGTTTTATAACCGTGAGTATTTTTCCTTACCTCATTGTCCAAATGTTTGCCTGTGTGCTGATAATCTAGTTTTGTATTATAGCTTATTATATTATATGCAGTAAGTACAGTGGATTTTTCTTCAATTAATTTTATTATTTTTGACTAATAGATAAAAAACTGTTAGAGTGATACATAAAAGTAAATTTGATACCGTGCCAAGAATAAATAAATAAATAAATAAATAAAAATTCAACAAAAAATTACAAAATGCAAAAATAAAATAAAAACAGCACACTGACAAAAAGCAAACTCAGAAACATGAACGCAATTCTTTTTTCTCTAACTAACAAGTTTGTTTGTTTGTTTGTTTGTTTGTTTGTTTGTTTGTTTTAAATTGTGTTTATGGTATCTGCTGTGTTCTTGGTTTTATTGTTATTTTCATTCTTTTTTGCTCTGGTGTATTTGATATCAGTTTTACACACTTTTTTATCTTTTTATTTATGGTTTTACTCTCGTCCTTTTGAATTCTTTTTTATATTGCGTTTTTGGTATTTTGTCAATTTTTAAAGCACTCATTATGTGCTGGATCAAGGAAAACATAAATGCATTAATCCTACTAAAAAAAAGTACTACTGTTTTATTACATCTCTGATTTAAACATATGTCTGTATGCACACAATAAAAAAATGCATGAAGTATATATANTATATATATATATAGACTTTGTTTATAATCATGACACAGCTGACACACGCAAGCTATCATAAATAATCTACCATATGCTGTGTTATTTTTAAACAACTTACTTAAAGTGTTAGAAATGCATATGGCTAAATAAAATCTTGCAGAAATGTTTTAAAAGTAATTATACCATAGCCATGCTGACTTCTTAATAATTGATCAGAATCTGTTAATTATGTTTTATATAACAGCTGTAGTGATCGTCATGCTGGCTGTAATTATATGGATCTGCTTTTTCTAATGTATTAACAATTCTTTAGTATCAGGTTCAGTAGTTTACCAATGAACATGAACGACATATCTCTTCAGAGCTTTGCTGCATCTTCTTTCGAATTGGATTGCAGCAAACCTCTTCATCTTTCATCTGGACAAAAAAGAATAACAAGACTATTTTTTGCATTGACGTTTAAAATCGTCAGCCAAGAATCATTAGCCAATCACATTATTATTAACAAGTAAGGAAAATGTCCTTAGTTACAGTATGTTACTTACTTTTTGTAGCAAAGAAAGTGCATTTTCTCATTGCAGTTTCTATTCTCGAGGACATTACTTCCAGATTTTAGGGCTCCACAATAGTAAGGACTCCTGGGGCATGAGGCCATTGAAGTCAGGTTTTGCCAAGGTTGCTCGTCCGTGTAGAACCATCGGCCATCCATGAACCGGAGTCCTGTCCATACGCTCGGTGTATTACTTGTACTGCTCATAGTGTTGGCTGCACCCAGATCTTGAGCGGTGGACACACTGATTAGATCAGTGTAGTTTGTTCTGCAGTAATTCAGTGCATCTTCCCAGTTCATCATCTGCTGTACCATGATTATCTCTGGTGTCCATCTGTAGCAAATGAATGGCATAGTATTTGTGCAATCATAATTAGTCCAGTTATATATCATAGTAGCCACGCAATTGCTAGAACCTAGGTTGCTTGGTTGACCAGGCTGCCAATTAGTATAATTTATTGCAGTTCCATCAGACCATTGAGTAAAGGCAGCGTCTGTCGGGTTCTTTTTAAGGCCGATCCAGCACGGTTGAAGTGCACAATATGTAAAGTTAGTTTTTCTGGTAATAGTTACCAGGTCTACTAAGTTTCCTCTGCAGTGTGCCTGAGCATCAGCCCAGGAAAAATATTTGTTCTTAAAACTAAACGATCTTGTGAACAAACAAGTAGCTTCTCCTGTTAAAGCTACAAAGAGGAGGACAACGGAAAAAACCTTCATCTCTCACTGTAATGTGTTTATGCTCTGTTCTGAACAGACCTCTGGCTTGGATGACTTTATATAAGCAATAAACAAATAAATGCAAAAAGAAGATGGTCATCTTTGAAAAATAAGCAATGCAAAAAGGATGCAAGACCAGAATGAACATCACGTGTGTCTCCAAACAGTCGCACTCACTCACCTATCTCCTGCAGGACTGTGTGACGGTCAGGTGTGCAAAAGCTTTTAGCCTTTTAGCCTTTTGTAAAGCGTTACAAGAGATTAGTAAAAAAAAAAA
>QMIH01000106.1:214334-240247 GCA_003987875.1 Clarias batrachus
TTCAACAGAATTATAAAAAAAAATAAACTCATGGAACAGGCCTGGACAAAAATGATGGTACCCCTAGAAAATACTGAAAATAATGTGACCAAAGGGACATGTTAATTCAAGGTGTGTCCACTAATTAGCATCACAGGTGTCTACAATCTTGTAATCAGTCAGTGGGTCTATATATAGGGCTCCAGGTAGTCACTGTGTTGTTTGGTGACATGGTATGTACCACACTCAACAAGCTTTTTTTTTTATAATTCCGTTGAAGCATGGTTGAAAAGCAATGTCTGACTTTCATTGGTTAACATTCATAGAATTCATATTTATTATTACTTTTGTCAGTTTAAAGTTATTTATGTGACAACAATTTTGTCCATGTGTGTGTATATATATAACCATATGTAATACCAGTCATAGTTGGTGGAGCAATGTGTGCCTTGTTAAATAAACAAACAAATAAAAATCTGTTGACAATAAACGTTGTTTGCAGAGCTGTTGTATAAAAGCAATATCACACTCAATGTCATGCGGTATTGCTGGATGTAGCACAGCTATGACGTTTAAGTGATTTTTGTGACAGGTAAAGCCCAAATTGCAATAACAAAATGAACCCATTTAGAGGATAAGATGGAAGCACCTGTCAGGTCTGATGGTGAATGTGTTTCGTCACTGTAGAAGAAGACAAAGTCTACTATACGATAGAAGAAGACAAAATTTAACAGAATGAACCAATCATCAAACGGTCCGGTGTAGGATGAAGAGCACAGTCGACCGCTTGTCAAATGACATCATGGGCAAAAATACGATGGGTCTTTAATCAAATTGGGATTTATCTTTACCTTTCTCTATATAATCCCTAATATAAACACCAATGCACTTAGCCTAGCGTTTCACTAGTGCTTAGATTCCATCATGGTAGAAATTTTTCTCACTACGCCAGAACACGATCGGTCTGCTTGTAATCGGACTGGCCTCCCAGGAATTCCTTTAATGGCCTTTTCTTTAATGAAGAAAAGACTCATTTGAACAGCAAAGGCATTCTGTTTTGCATGACCTCATACTGCCCACCTCAGCACTTGCACATTAAAGAAACTTATTGTTCTCATGCCGTTATTATCACATCCCTCGTACATTCCTGATCTCCTTCAAAGCCATTTCCACATGTTCGGGTCATCAAAGGAGTTCCTGGGAGGCTTACTGAGAAAACTTGCTTCCTTGATGGATTCTTAGGAAGACTAATGTTGTTATGTTATAATCTCAGAATGATCAATTGGATAAATGTAAATATTATTAGAGTATTATGTTTTAACCCTAAGAACTCAAGCAGAACAGCTTTATGCTGGCAACACAGCATTGTCCATTTTAAACAAAACCGCTGCTTAGCGCATTTGGACGTCATGCTGGTGTGTGCCAACATACTGTACTGGATCAAGCAGACCTTTCAAAGATTAAAAAAAAAAAACAATAGCAGATTTTATTTTTGGAGACAAGCACAACACCACCAATAATCTTATTCACAGAATCAGATCAATAACCAAGACTAGAGGCGTATTTTTCTTTTTTTCATAACATTTACTCATCCAATCACTGACAGCCATGTCAGGAAATTACACTGAATGACTGATTGCCGCGTCCCCCTATATTTGATCCCCCATCTTGGCTTGGAGTGATGTAGTTTGCAGTGTGAAAAGCATTGCACTTTATTGTAAGTGAAATTTTACCACGACTTAGCCTGTACTGAATATATATATATATATATATTCATGTCATGAATATAACTTAACACTTGCTGTATATTTAAGTCTTAGTGGACCAAATATCACTAACCACAATGAACCTGCTGTTCAGATAATACAGATGTTTTAGGATGTAGCACGTGAGGTTTTACATGTGCTGCCTAACATTTACATGAGCCTCAGCTCCTTCATAGGAAGCTGCACTGTTTGGGTATCACCGTTACAGTACAGCAACCTGTGTCTATATTTCTGCAAGGCTACAGTATATACTGTCCCTCAAGGATAGACACTGGTGAAATTATAACGGTAGTGAGGGAATAGATGGCATAAAGGATATTTCCTCTACGTTTGATTGCTTTTGTGTTTAGGCGCAGGAACAGTGTGACCTGGAAATAGTCCAGTGGCATAATCAATCCAGCCGAGTGTGACGAATCGTGCCGTCTCGTCCTTGTATTATGGATCCTTTCAGCCTTGCATTCGTGGCGGTTTATGAATGTTGATGGCGAAATGTTTGCATCAAGCCTGTGTGTCTGTATATGAATGTATACATTCTGTCATGGTTGAAGAAGGTCCTGCCGATCCTTTTTAATGCACACATGCCTAAGTGACAGTTTTGTTTTCATGGAACCATAAGTCTGTTTTTCCTCTCCTTCACTGACGTCAGTTGCTAATTTTCTTATTAAATAAGCAGGTTGGAGAAATCATTACGGCTAATTACAGCTGGATTGAATTTATATAGATTTTTTTTTTTTTACACTAAGGATAAGTGCCACTGCTCTCTTTTCATCATCACCTGTACTTTTACCCACTGCATTGATTTGAAATTGCAGGCTGTCGTCTTTCCTCCTATCCACATAATGCATCAATTCAAAGGAAAAATGGCACCTTGACTGAGGGGAGCAGGGAGATTAAAGCATTTGCATAAATCCCCCAAAGGCATATATCACAGATGTGCATCTCTGAATGTGAACTCTCTCCTCAGCTGACAAAGAAGAGCTTAGTTTTGTAAAAACCTGCTGCGATTGAGCAATCAACTGGAACGGTGCGGGTAGAAGCATCCATTCAGGCAGAACGGAAAACGGAGAGACTTGTTGTTCCCCGCAGTCCTCCCTGACATATAAAGGTGCTCTGTAAATGAACCGCAGTGTTACACTAAGTGCTTGGCCCTCATGGTGAAGGAGATTGAGATTGAGTGGCAGTGCGTGCAGGTACAACTCCTTTCCTCCAGCTGAGCTTCTCCATCCTCGACCCTCTCTACGCCGCTTCTTATTTCAAGAACTGCATAGTTTAAAATGACCATTACAACCAACCCTTCTGCAGGAAGGAAAAAGCTTAGGGGGGAAAAAAAGTCAGTATTAGTATTGTGTGCACTGTATGAACTGGTCAACCAGAGGTGGTCGAATTACACAAATTCTGTACATGAGTAAAAGTAGCGATTCCCTAGGACAAATATTGCTCAAGTAAAAGTAGAAGTCCTCCATTTACTTGGTTACTTGAGTAAAAACAACACAAGTGCTCAACTTTAAATTAACTAAAATGATCACAAGTACTTTCTTGTGCTTGCATACCAGATGCAGTTCTGGACCCAAGCCCGGATATACAATAATGGGACGGTTGCGTGAGGAAGGGCATCCGGCGAAAACCCTGTGCCAAGCTTGTATGTGCAGATCGAATGGTCTGCTATGACGATCCCTTACAGGGTGAAGCCGAAAAAACCTAAAACAACTTTCTTGTGCATGCATCTTGCATTAGCTTTCAGTTCAGTGGATTATGCAGTAATGCATAATAGTCAGAAGGTGGCAAAATTCCCATTTCAAATAGTAAACGGACAGATGTAAACTAAAATAATAAGAAATACGCTATATCGCCAAATGTATTGGCTCACATGCTTATGAACTTGAGTTACATCCAATTCTCAAGGTGTAATATGATGTTGGCCCACCCTTTCTAGCTATAATAGCTTCCTGTCTTCTGGGTAGGCTTTCCACAAAGTTTAGTTAGTCCAGTCAAATTTTTCTACAACAAACTCGCTCGTGCATGTCTTTATGAATCTTTGCTTTGTGCACTGGTGCGCAGTCATGTTGGAATGACTGAAAAACAACCCCACACCAGTTCCAACATGACCGCGCACAAGTGGTCCATAAAGACATGGATGAGTTTGGTGTGGAACTTGACTGGCCTCCAAAGAGTCTAGATCACAACAACTCAATAGAACACCTTTGGGAAAAATAAAGAGTGCAGACTGTGATCCAGATCTTCTCGTCTGACCTCACAAATGCACTTGAAGAATGGTCAAAGATTGCATTAAAAACACACTCCCAAACCTTGTGGAAAACCTTCCCAGAAGAGTTGAAACTGCCACATCTGCAACGGGTAGACCCCGTTGAAACCATGAAACCATGTTGAACCATTATTCTTCAGAATTTTGGCTGTTTATGCCCTACTTTGTGTGCATGTGGTGTTGTCTTGGTGCGTCTGGGTTCTTCTGCTGAGCATTTCGGGTGTTTTTTTTTTTTTTGTGCTTTTCATTTTCTACCCTTTATGTGACTGTCACATCAAAGAGTGTGTCACATCAATCAAAGTTATGGCAGATGACAAGTGCCATAATCCTGAGCCCATGACCTCAGGGATCTGACCCACATTCACAGTCTCTTTGCTCCTATTGACTTTTTGTGGTATCTGTTTGTGACTGCACTAAATGCCATGGACTTTGCAAAGTCTTGGTCATGCATTACAGTATGTCTGTGCGAAGCCTCAGCATTTGTTGTTGTTGCATGTTCAACAACAGATTCCATCTGATTTTGACCTGTTTTCTAATCAATACTACTCAATGGCTCTGAAAAACTCTTTGGATTATCTGCAACCTTGCTTATAGTCAAACCACAAAACAACATTTTTTTTTCATTTTTTTGGTGGAGACTTCATTATTAGGGCTTTATAAGAGTTAGAAACAAAGCTGTGCCATTTTTATTTCTAATACAGTAAAGTGTTTTGTAGGAAGCCTTTGTGGTTTCAAGCTGCATGATTCTGTGAGAGAAAGAAAAGCAGAGGCTGGTGAGAAAATTAGATAATTACACTGCCTGGCCAAAAACAAGCCACACACTCTAATGTTTTATTTGACCGCCTTTAGCTTTAATTATGGTGCAAAATGTGGTGCCAAATTCATGTTTGAAAATGATTCCTCATGCTCCCAGAACCACTCCTTTCGTCTTCCGGAGTCCTGTAATAGGGCTGTACCATCGGGGAAGAAAACAACCATGGATGTGATAACCTGGTTGTGCAGTCCATTCAAGTCATCAACTGACTTCATTTTATTGCCACAGAATGTGGCTGGACCTGCCCAAAAGAATCAGCCAGAATATCACACTGGAATAGGGTTTGGAATCGCGCCAATCCATTGCTCCAAAGCCCAATCTTTATGCTCCCTGGTTAACCTATAGTGTTTTTCGGTTTAGCCTTGTCATTTGTGCATGTGAAAATGCATTTAGTTTCACTGCTCTGATTTCTACTGTAAATTTTTTTGGTAATGCAACAACTCAGTGATTCCCATTCATGACCAACCAAATTCCAGTCATTTTAAATCTCCTTGGTTGTTTTCTATGCTGGGTGCAGGCAATAATTGGTATTTTTTCAGGCATTGTATTTGTAGGAGTGGTGGCTCAGGCAGCTAAGTTGGTTTGGGCATCTGAGGATCTGGGTTCAATCCCTTCTCACAGTGGTTACCACACCCCATACTAACCCGCCTCAGCATGCAGTGCCAGTCCGAAGCGCTAGTAAAAATTGAAAGGTTGTGCCAAGGAAGGACATCTGGCATAAACCTTATGACATTAGCAGCCAAAGTAACATTTTTCAGACATTATATGTCCATGTTATACAAATAAATCAGATTTGTTATACTTGGCATATGAGAAATAAATCACTTTGGCATATAGTGGTAAAGGAAAATAACCAGGATCAATACTGTCTTTTTCATTTGGAGGCTCCGCCCTCTTCTTTATTATTTTCCCAATACAGAATTAGGTAAAATACTTCATTGTTTTTTTTGTTGTTTTTTTTACTTGACATCATCCTGATACACACTTATGCGCATTTTCTGTCCCACAAGATTTACTTTCTCATATTTATGTAAAACATGGTTATCCCTTAAAGTACTGCTCTCAACTGCAGATCTCTCATTAGTTTCTTAAATAGTTTTTTTGTCATGTAGAATGTCAGAAAGAAACTCGGCAGCAGAGAAAACCCATCACGAGACATACTTCAAATCCGAAGCCATTTCCAGTAGAGTCAGTGTAATTACCCCACCACTGTAATGTGTACAATTTATGTGTCAGCAGTCTGATAATGGCTGGCTGTTTAAAGGCTGCTGTGGGGGCTGCGGGTGTGATGTGCTGATTACACTCACTGCATTTTAAAGAATCTTCGTGTCACATGGAGCTGCTTGAGTAATACAGGCACGGAAGCATTAGTCACGCAGGTGTAATAATCACTGCGCTTCCGCTACATTGATGTTATGTATTCTCCTTGCCTCACACCAAAAGGTACTGAAAGAAAATGTTTCTTGAATTGAAGAAAAAAATCTATTGAGTCCACTTTTTTTATCTTTTCGGCAGGTGGATACTATTGTTATGCTGGGAGGCTTAGCAGGATAATCTGATCAGGTCATGGCTATAGTGGAGACACTTTTTCATGTCTGACATTAATAAAAATGCCTAAAGAAAGTAAACTTGTATCACTTTAAATACACTACCTGGTCAAAAAGACTTAATTCGACCAAATTTACACTTATTTTGGTGCAAAAACACATTCATGTTTGGATGATATTTCAGTGGACTGGGTATTATGTTCATCACCAGGCTGGACAAACATCCAAATGCAGTCCACGGCAGCTAAAATTATACTAGGAGCGTTCAAACTGTGATGAAATTTCTCATGAATGAAGCTGTAAATCCAATTGACATTTACGGAAGACTTCAAGCACAGTACAGTGACGAGACTCTTAGCCATAGTAAAACTTTTGCATTGGGTTAACATCTTAACAAGGGCCGTTCATGAATGATGATCCTGGCTGAGGTAGGTCGCAGCCCACTGCAGCCGTTCCCGTGAACATTCAGCAAGTGGAACGCATCTGTCCGTGGGCAACTGTGCACAAAATCAATCATTCATAAACACCACTTGAACATTACAGGAACTTGGCTGGAAGTTATTTGTCGCATCCCCTGTACAGTCCTGACCTCAGTCCGAGTGATTTCCTGGGAGTTCCTGGTAGGCCAGACAGTCCGATCCTGGCTCTGGTGTACTAAGAAAACTTTCTACACTGGGGTAAGTGCAGCGGTGTAGTGCATCAAGAAAAAGAGAAATATAACCTTAATTAAAAAAAAAATGTGGGTCAGTATGAAAACTGGCAATTAAACCAAAAAAAAAGAGGCAATCTGTAGTGTGTTCACAATAGTAACACATTATTTTTTGATTATTTATTTTGTGAATTTAATTCCTCAAATGATGCCCTCACAGATGTGCAATTGTTGTAACAATGTTTGTATGGCAGTCTATGATGTTTCAAAAATAATATATTTTTTTGTATTAATGATGCCCACAGACACAGACACACCCCCATACCATGACCAACGCTGGCTTTTGGACCTGACGCTAATAGAAGTTGGACGGTCCTTTTCCTCTTTGACCCAGATGATCTTACATGCCAGCTATTTTATAATAGTTTCCAAAAACCTATTTGAAATGTTGACTCAATAGACCACAGTGTTATATATCTCAGATGAGACAGAGCCCAGAGAGGTCTTTGACGCCTCTGGATAGTATTGAGAGATGGCTTCCTTAAGTTGCAGCAACACATGATGTTAATGGACGAAGACTGAAAGTGTTCCAGAGCCGACATCATGATATCCACTACAGAAGCAGGACGGTTCAGAGGGATCAGTGATCACATGTGTTCACATATTTTTGCCCCTGCAATATACAGTAGGCCTTGGAATTTGATAGGGTTTCTTGAATGTATGTAGTAATTACTAGTGCATACATTTAATCTAGTTAATAACAGTATTAGTCTATGATTAATCATAATTTTTTAATACTGAGATTTACTTGTATTAAAAATGTGCAATGTTGGAATTAAGAAATGTATGACAAACTGGTTAGAGAAAACAGTTTATGCAATTTTAAAATAGCTCAAATATTAGCGGTTAACAGATGTTAAATTGAGCGCTGGCACTGAATGGGACTGGCACTGGATACAGTGTAAATAAATATGACATGAACTTGAAAAAAGTGTTTTGTTATATACCTCGAGTATGCTTTTATAGAGCGGCCATCTAGGTGGAGGGAATATTTTCATAAGGCAGTAAAGGAGAATGTTTCCTTTATTAATTCCTGCATGATCTGGTTTTGGGAGATCGCCAGACAGTGCAAAAGGTACATTTAAAGGTACAAGCCCCATATTAATTAACATTGATGCATAAATAAAGCAAATCAAATATCATCATTACTGTTTGACTGAAAATAGTTATGATAACATTCTAGTGCTTTATTAAAACCAATAAAAATGGAATATTATCTCATAAAATCTGTTCTGCTGGCTCGAGCTGGCTAGAAACTTTTAAACAGACATGGGGAAAATGCACAATCCCTACTGGTTACTCCTGTCTTTCCAGTATAGCAACTGGTAGCCAATTAAAAGTAATAAACATCTGGGGAAAATAATTGTCATTATAGTAAACATATTGCATAAAATAATGTTATTTGACAAGGATCTAATCATCTGCATGTTATGTTAACCCCTCACAAATAAGCGGAGGAATTTCTTTTTTCTGAATTAACTTAAACCAGAAATCACCTCCAGATATGCCTCAGGCTTTAAGCATGTACGATGTTCTGAACGTAAATCCTACCGATGGATTTCTCCTTGCTGTCTGTCTCTAGCTTTTTCTCACTTTTAAAATATATTTAATTGTAAAACATTCTCCTTCATTCATGATTTTGTAGCTGATATCGGTTATAAATGGTGGTCATTAGGTTTAAGATTGGAGAATAATTTTGGCTACATTCACATTACCAGCCTTATGTGACTTGAATCTGATTTATTATTGTTTTTTTTTTTACCATGTTTCTGTTTTTTAGGGCTGTCTGAAGGCACAAATTTGATGTTTTTTTTAGATTGGATCTGATTTACATTAAGTCCTACTGTAGCTCAGATGTACATCCAATATGTGGTCATGTGACTTGTGGTCAATGGGATCAGAACTCAGTGTGAGGATTTCGTAGCAATGTTAAACCAGCTAAAGCATAGAGGTTGCCATCCTCCAGAACACAACTCCAAGCATATTTGTGCAAAAAAATAACTTCATTCCTTTAGCCTTTACCAATAGCTTCCTTTGTTTGAAATGAATTAGTCTTCACATAAATATGACATGTTTTAACCAAGATGGCACGAGCAAAGATGGCTCTACAGAGGACATGACATCAGAGGACATGACATATCCATATTAGAGTCAGATAAAAGTCACTATCTAATGATGATTTGAACCGCCATGACATGCAAATTCACTCTCACTCACTCATCATCTATACCGCTTAATCCTGTATTCAGGGTCACGGGGGCCTGGAGCCTATCTCAGGAGACTTAGGGCACATGGCAGGGTACATCCTGGACAGGGTGCCAATCCATCGCAGGGCACACAGACATACACACATACAGTCACTCATTCACACACTACGGGCAATTTGGAAACGCCAATTAACCTAACCTACATGTCTTTGGACTGTGGGAGGAAACCGGAGTACCCGGAGGAAACCCACCAAGCACGGGGAGAACATGCGAACTCCATGCACACTGAGACAGGAATCGAGTCTGGCCGGGGATCGAACCTGGCGGTGCAAGGCGACAGTGCTAACCACCGTGCCGCCCATGCAAATTCAATTCAATTTTGAAATCAAATAGTAATGGTTGCAAAGCAGCTTTATAGAATCCAAAGAAAATTATGGAAATGAGTATGAAATGTGCGAGGAAATGTGTAAGAATCAAGATTGTCCCTGATGAGGAAGCCGAGGGTGACGGCGGCAAGTAAAAACTCCCTGAAGTGGCAACATGAAGAAACCTTAAGTGGAAACAGACTTAACAGTGAACGCTTCCTCATTTGGGTGATAACGGATAGCATTGATTGGCTTATCCGGAGGCTAAAAATAAATTAAACACTGACAAAAGAAGTCTTGACACACGCTGGACATTTGATGTTCTGCTAGAAGGCCGTGCTATGATGATTTGACAGATTACTGTTGCTGTACCCATGGGTATTGATGGGTTGTAAAATGTACAGGATGACGCAACTTAAAGACATGCAGCTGGAATGAGAAACAAGGAAAAAAAAGAAAAAGAAGAAAAAAAAAACATCTTTCTAGCATTAAACTGGAGACCTGAAGTGCATAAGCATTACTTATTGTCAAGGAAGTAATTCTGCTTTCTTCACTCAAAATTTCATTCTGAGCTTTTAGCCTAGGACTTTTCTATTTTACACCTGACATCAGGACTAAAAGCACACCCTTGAACGAACTTTCTAGACAGATTTATAACATAACAGGTCGGCATTCTAGTGGCGGGTGTACGGATAAAGGCATCTGCGGCATCAGCACCTTCGCCCGTCCAATGTTCAGCATTCATCTTGGAGTAATTCTGAGAGAACACTTAAGTGCAGCTGGTCAAGGTTCCTGTCACTTATATACGCTGAACCGGGTTGAATTGTGTAACTGCTGAAAAGCTCATTGTGTCTGAGATGGCGATGATGGCGACAGCCACACAGAGGTCGTAGGTGGTGCATTAAGAAGTCGTTTAGTGAATGTTCATTATGGCATCTACTGATTTAACGTTTCTGCCCCTCATCCTTACTAACAGAAGCAGGAGTGGAATGGCTTTATGTTCCGTAGACCTTTTATTCTTGTAGGAGCTGCTAAGTATGGCGAGGCAATAATGCTCACTAGTACATCAGTAGGTACGTTCTGAGAGGACGATCTCTTCAGTCACTAATAAAACTTTAAATAAAAATGCAGATGGGTGGAACAAAATTGAGTAATTTATTGCAAATTTACGTAGCGTGAAATAAAATTCAGTTGCTAATGCAGTTCGCTAGTTCATCTCAAACATCCCCTGCTTTCAGTTGAGACTTTAGCATATAGTTCTAAACGGATTTGCTCATGGTGTTTCCGTTCGCATTGCTGGGCAGCAGGAACTCTGATTTATTTTTCCACCTTCCAGCAGTTTCTCTCAGGCTGGTTTTTGCTCGATGAAGCCCTGGATCCTTTCGAGACTGACACATTGATCTCTGTCAGCTCTTGTCTGGTGCTGGATGGAAGTACTGTAGATGGTGAGGGTCTTTCAACAGCATACAGGCAAAGTTCAGGATCCTATGGTGAACTGATATAAACATAGCGATCAAAAATGTTTTTTATTCTTATTGTTTTCTACATAGTAGAACAATGCTGATGGGATTCTCTTAATCAACTTCATGAGGAATGGATGATTTTCCAACAGTCTTAAAGGAAGTAAAGGATTTCACATACAGTATACAGTATGTTAGCTGCCAGTAGTGTCACACCGCTATCATCAAGGTAAACACTCATATAATCATGTCTTTTTATATATATTTTTATACTTTTTACATATTTTTATGTCTTATTACGTAAAAAATTAGACAGCAGTAGGAAACGAATTCATACTTTCAAAATTTTAGCCAGTGCTCTGGATATTTGAAGGGTTTGAGTGCAAAATGAGATTAAAAAAAAAAACATTTTGGCAGTTTGGAGAAAATTGACTTTTTTTCCAAAAAGTAGCAAAATGTACTAAGAGAGAATGAATTTTATTTATAACTTTTTTTGTTTGTTTGTGGAGTTTAAAACCAAATTCAGTGTGAACTTTTGTATGATCTCGCAAAATGCTATAAAACAGAAAACATTTTTGTCGTAATTGATAAATCAGCAATTATTTACAACTACTGTATATTAACAATTTTTGACTTCCAGTGAGTTTTAAATCAACAAAGATATACAGCAAAATCATGCTTCTGTTATGTTTGAGTGGAAATAGCAGTAAACTTTGGGTTGATCTGTAATGAATGCTCAGATAACTGCAATAACAATACCATTAACTGTAGAAACATCCTTTTCTTGGTTTCCACATTCGCCAAAACCCTGTAGAATGCTTTTAGCTTCACTGATTATGTGCCAGGAAGAAGCAATGGGTGTGTTCTGGTTTGTTATGAAAATGTAGATGTTCACTGTAGCATTTTGCCAAAAAACACGTATGTTAAAAACCTTTTACAAGATGCAGAAGTTCAGTTCCAGACAACTTTGTTTTCCTGAGACAATGTAAAATTCTTAAAATGGCATTTATCTCATTTTGAAAAGTATTGCTAAGCAGATTAGCAGCTACTAGGTGCAGTTGTTTTCTATGAAAAATTATAACTTGTGTAGACAGTAGGAGCTCTTTTTATTGAGCCATTTCAATCTCCAGTTAGTGTTTAATCCAAGTTTAACCTGTCTGATACAATTATCTGCTCATTAATAATAATAATAATAATAATAATAATAATAATATATAATAAATAAATAAATAAATAAATAAATAAAAAACAAAGTATACAGGAAGTACAGAATATGTTATACTACCTCAAACAGGTTCTGGATCACTGTCACTATCCTAGCCTAATAAATCATGAACATATGGCACAGATTTTTATTTAATATATTTCATTAGGGTTAGCACTGTCGCGTTGCACCTCCAGGGTCCGGGCCAGGCTCGATTCCCGTCTCTGTGTGCATGGAGTTTGCATGTTCTCCCCGTGCTTGGTGGGTTTCCTCCGGGTACTCCGGTTTCCTCCCACAGTCCAAAGACATGTAGGTTAAGGTTAATTGGTGTTCCCAAATTGCCCGTAGTGTGTGAATGAGTGAGTGTATGTGTGTGTGTCTGTGCCCTGCGATGGATTGGCACCCTGTCCAGGGTGTACCCTGCCATGTGCCCCAAGTCTCCTGGGATAGGCTCCAGGCCCCCGTGACCCTGAATACAGAATTAAGCGGTATAGATGATGATGATGATGATGATGATGATATTTCATTATGGTTAGCACTGTCGCGTTGCACCTCCAGGGTCCGGGTTCGCTTCCCGCGGAGTTTGCATGTTATCTTCATGCTTGGGTTTCCTCTGGGTTCTCTGGTTTCTCCCACAGTCCAAAGACATACAGACTAGGCTAATCAGCGTTCCCAAATTGCATGTAGTGTATGAATGTGTGTCTGTGAATGTTGATCAGAGGTACTGCCACTGTTCTAAAATTGGGAATGAATGCAGTGGTCATTATTGCCCTCCGCGTTCCCTAGTTGGACTACAGAGGATCAATAGATGGATGGATGTTTCATTATGTATGTTAAGTCAACATATGTGAAGTCCATATACCCATATACTGTATGTATATATATATATTGTACAGACCAAAAGTTTAGACACACCTTCTCATTCAAAGAGTTTTCTTTATTGTGTTCTTTATTGTGTTCTTTATCCCAAACAAGTCTCTTCTGCTCACTCAATACTGTTACTCCATGCCCTTTGAGAAAATCAAGGATTAGTAATTTGTTAATTTATTGATTAATTCACTTGAGCAAGGCAGAACAGCATGGTATTCATGTGACCTGCACACTAAATGATGCATAGCCTTTTTTGAATGTAAGCTACTGTTGCATTAAAGGAAAACATTTACACATCTAGTCCACTGGTCATTGCTTTACTAAAATATTACCCTCCGTCTGTTTCTTTTATTATTTAGTCCACCCTTCTACCCTGTGAAACATGAGCCTGAATCAAACACAGCACAGATCTGAGTAATCGAGGGTTGAGGGCTCTCAGTTGGGGTTAACATTTGAAAACTTCAAATAAAATCCCTGTGAATTCTGAATCAGTAAGGATCTCTCGTCTGCTAAATATAACAGCACACAATTCATTTTTAAACAGGTCCATGGTGGGGAGTCTTTAACCCCAGTGCACAGCAACTACAGTTATAGCAAATGTATTCAACGTCGGAAATTCTAGAAGAAGGTGCATGTACTGATAAGTTTTACACACACACACACACACACACACACAGAGAGATGGGGGGGGAGGGGGGCATTAATTACTCGATCACTCATTCTTTGGCTCTTCTAATTAGCAAGAGGCATCTTAGCTGTGGAATTAAAAAGAATCATTTCTGCTTTTTGGACTTAAGCCACAAATACAAAGAAGCAAAGAGACGTGAAGTCAAGACACGGCTGTTTGTCATCCGGATGTCAATTCTCATTTGTTCCAATGATGTGTCAGATTGATAAACGTTAGGTTGTTTATTCCTGAATCTTTCTTTCTTTTTTTTTTCTGTTGATGAGCTTCAGTAGGTATGGTAGAGTTAGGAAGATGGAACCCAATAACATTAAATATCCCTAGACTTAGCTTTGAGCATATTATCCTTGATCAGAAGAAGCTAAAGATATATTCTAAGAGAAAATGAATTGCAAACGGTTTACACTTCTATGAGATCCACACAGCTTTAATCATCCCTGCTAATGAGTCGTAAATAAGGTCCAACTTGGCTGAGAGTAAAATATATGCATACAGTGCCGTGAAAAAAAGTATTTTCCCCGTTCTGATTTAATTTTTTTTTGCATATTTGCCATGCTTTAATAAATCAGATCAAACAAATCTTAATATTACACAAAGATAACTCAAGTTTTTAAATGATGATCTCATTTATTAATGGAAAAAACCTGTGTGAAAACGTCATTGTCCACCTTGTCAAATCATGAATGAACTGTGATTTTTTAAAAAGCTGACTTGCCACACATAGGCTTGATCACTCACAAATATTTCGAATCAAGAAATCACTTAAATAAAACCTGTCTGACAAAATAAAACAAGCTAAAAGATGAGAAACAAAGTAATTAACATCAATCTAGAAAGGGATATCAGCCATTTCCATGTTCCAAGGGTTTGATTGTCAGCAATCCACAGTGAGAGCCATTATCCACAAATGGAGAAAACTTGGAACAGAGGTGAACCTTCCTAGGAGTGTCTGGTGTACCAAAATTACATCACTCCAAAAGCACAATCACGACTCATCTTGTCTCAGTTAAGGTCAGTGTTCATGATTCATCAATAAGAAAGAGACTGGACGAAAATGACATCCATGGGAGAGTTCCCAGGCGAAAGCCACTGCTGACCAAAAAGAACACTGGTCTCACTGGTCTCTTCTCACATTTCAAAGCATACAGTAAGCAGTGAAAGAAAGATGTTTAATGTCTAAAAAAGAAGAAATCTTTTCTACACAAAACTACTATGGCTACCATTCACTCGGTTGTTCTCTCTCTCTCTCTCTCTCTCTCTCTCTCTCTCTCTGTTTCTCTCTCTCTAATCCAGGCTACACCTTTGTTGCTGCACACCTCGACCTCATCACCACATCAGCTCCCAGTGCTCTGCACTTCTTATGTACTGTAGGAAGCTGTAGAAATGTAAAATTCTCTTGGATCGATACACACTCTCCAGAGATCAGTGTATTACAGCAAGCTATGAGAGACATTACACATCTATTCTGTACCGTTATGGCTGTGAGGACACGAACTTCACCACAACAAGGAAGATATGTTTAATGCATTAAACTGTAGGATACAGACATGCTCTTACATGCATACAGGGTGAGTCAAAAATCATCCCTACTTCGGTTGTACGTATTAAAACTTCCGTTTTTATTAGAGCTTTCCATTTAAGGCTACTGTCTCTCCAGTCACTGCTGTGCAGATGTGAACAAGTTACAGTGGAACCTCAGATTGCGAGTAACTCGGAGTGTTCCGCAAGACGAGCATAAGAGCAGTTCTCTCTGAGAGTTTTCTTTGTCTTCCAGATCTCATCTTGACCTCTACAGTTCCCCTGAACTACTATCTCTTAATTACATTTCTCACTGTGGAAACTTCAAGCTGACAACGCTTTGCTATCTTCTTGTAGCCTTCTCCTGCATTGTGGGCATCAATAACTTTCATTTTCAGAGTCTTACACAGCTGCTTAGAGGAACCCATGGTTGTTGAGTGTCCACAAGTGTGTGCACAAGGTTTGAAGAGTCAAAGTATTTTTAAAGCTTTGAAACTGGCATTTACTAAAGACAGCTTGCATCAGGTCTAGTGAGTTGAAACCTTGTAAAAAGAATCTGAGACTCTGAAATTCTTAGGGTGCCCAAACGTTTGCACAGTGCTGTAATAATGTTTTTATTTTTGTTCAGTTTATGGCATAAGAAGTAATTATGCATCAATGTTTGCTGAAAATATTGCGCAATTTTTTTCCATTTCCAAAAGAGACTGTGTTAACGTCTGTTCAATTAAAAAAATCACCTAAATCTGTTATTTGTCAAAGGGCGCATAAAATTTTGCATAAGACTGTATTTTTTTGGGATGTGGAACGAATAATCTGAGTTTTCATTATTTCTTATTGGGAAGTTCACTTTGGTTTACGAGTGTTTTTACATCTGAGAATGAAGATTCACTTCTGATGAAGAAGTGATGACAGCGGTGCATTGGTGGCTCACAGCTCAGTTTAAAAAAAATTAATAAAGGAATACAAAAGCTTGTTGACAGAGGGACAAAGTGTATTAAAAAGCAAGGAGATCATGTCCAAAAAATTTATGTAAGGTTGTTTTTTTTTAATAAAAGTTCATTAAAATCAATTCTAGAGCGAGAAAGCGGATACTTTTGAATTCACTCTCCCTGTGTGGCTGTGGTCATCCAGATTAATAGTGAATGTTTTAAGCAAACCTCCAAGAGTATAACACACCTGAGCGAGATATTCTATTTCATTTATTAAAAGAACTGCCTGTGATTCATCACATGCAGCATCTTTACTTCTTCTGCACTTTGCATTGTTGTTAAAACTCCTCAGAGCAAATCACTAATGAGGTAGAAAGCATTCCGAATAAATCCTCTCAACGCATGTGTGTGTGCAAATGTGTTTGAGTCAATACAGGGAAAAAGAGAGATACTCCGCTGAGCAGCCATTAAACATTACTTAGCTGTATTGGTTGAATTGAGACGCTCTCTAAGAGCTCTACTCTTGGTTTGGACACTAAATGAATGAATAAACGAGCAACTGAGACACTCCGAGGAAGTCATTAAACAGAAGCATTCGGCTGCAGGCCATTTAGTGATAAAGAAACACAGCATTGGAGAAAGTATTAAAAGACAATAAATGGAGAATTAATGTGTTCAGTCGAGCGGGTGTCTGCTTATCTGATCCGTCAGCAGCATCGTAATGTTGCATCGCAGAACCACAGCCATGTTGTTTTCAAGCTTTTTATATCTATCCTGAAGAAAGCTCCCACATCTACAAGGGAAACGATCAGCTTCCTCTTCGAGAGCGATGCAACACAATTCCTCACTCCTAACTGGAATAGTGATGAAGAATTTTCATTTAGGTTTTACAGAGGAAGCAGCAAATCCGCTCGAGCTTTCATGAGCATCATTTCTAATCCATTTACTGCAAGTCCTTCTGCGACCTGTAAAGTGAAAAACCAATATTAAGTGCCAGTATTCATGTGAACTCATGTGTGTGCTTAAGGAACCATAAACAAAGCACTGTGACTTATTGACTTTCTGATGATAATAAAAGAAGTATGTTGCTGATGTGGGTTGTTTAATGGTACTAGGGAAGAGAAGAAGAAGGGAAAAAAAACAACGTGCTTTTATCTTGCAAGAAATAAAATAGTAATTGCTGCATTTGGAGCAAAACTGAGAGGACCATGGGAAATTAAGAAAAGCAATGAGGTTAAGTCGCACATGGGAAATATGCAAGTAATTGTATGTGACTTCGCAAAGTTTAGACAATGAGAGAACAACATCACGTGATTGAGTGTCTCAAAGAGAAAACATGCCAGAGTTAAGCACCTGAATAACAAATCCTGCATCCATCCATCCATCCATCCATCCAGCCATTATCTGAACCATCTGTGTAGGATCTTGGGTGACTGGAGCATCTCAATGAACTAATGCCAACAGGCAGGGTAAACCCTGTATGGACACACTCACACACAGCACGATCATACACTGCAGCTTGGGAAAGCCTCAACCTGAGTACCAAGAGGAAACCCACCAAGCACAGGGAGAATATGAAAACACCACAAATGAGATTTGAACCCCCAAGCCTGGAGCATTAACCATTACATTGGATAGATACAGACTATTCATTATGATTACAGCAGCAGGTTCTTAGGAGCAACAGTAAATATGTAAGATTACTCATTGAACTAATGTATGTCAGATCGTCCTTTGAAGAATTGGTTATACTGTACACTATTTTGTGGGCAGAGATGTTCAACTCTAGTATTGGAGGGCAAGACCCCTAAATACACCCACTAAACATAGTAATTAACAGATTAGTTGAATCATCTAAGCAGAAGAACTACCAAAATGTGCTGGACACTTGTCCTCCAGGACTGAGACTGGCACTGAAGCCCCCCCCCACCCCCCACCTTTTTTTAGGACATCCAATTAGGGCCACCTAATTGCATCATAAGTGGTAATTTATTCTAAAAACAAACAAACAAACAAACAAACAAACAATTGTGACACTAATGATATTGAATGAAAACGTAAAGGCCTTCTTAAGTGTAAACCATCATCAGCCATACCACTGCTGTTGTAAAAGTTCCATTATTTGCAGCAGTACATGCCATAACTGTTGATAAGGGTAACGCAGTGTTTCTTCATGAAGTGTTTTTTTTTCATATTTGGAGGAACAAGAGCTTGGTATTCATACTACAGTAGATTCAGTGTTTTAACACATAGCCCATAGCTGATCATTAAAAAAAAAGCCCTAATGGAGACAATTAATCGAGTACTGGTGAAAGCCAAAAAAAAAAAAAAAATGTTGTGTCTCCTTTAACTGAAACAACCTCATTGTAATGGAAGAACAATTTAAAAAAGGACTCAACTAAGACTAATGCATGTAGGTGAAAATAATTGTTGTCTAACTACTTACTCAGTAAGGACATGCTCTTTAGCCATGTAGGAAAATGCTCCACTGGGACCGGATCCCTGAGAAGACAAGACACAACTGCTTCTTATTAACTTTGCTCAGTTGATCCAAAATAGATTAGTGCCAGAGTGGTTCAAAGGGACCTGGGAAGTGTATTAACCGTGTAAAATTAGCAGTTAACTTTGCAATACCATTTAGTACACAAACACACACACGCACACACACACACACACACACAGACCCACACCAGTTTATTCTTCTTCTGGGGACTTTCCATTGACTCAATTACAGCTAATTAATGCCATACACACACCTGACCCTAGTCTCAATCACAGTGACTGTGATTGACATAGATGTGTATTTTAGGCTTTTAAAGAAAAAATGCATTTTTCAATATGACTGGGTGAATTTTAGCAACTTTTATTTTTTATTTTTATATTATCCTATCACTGTACTCACAGAGGAGCAAACAGACACACCCATCGAGTTTCTCTCTTTGACCTGATAAGATCTAATAAATTCTATAAATATGTCAAAACATTGCTGGAAACTTTTGATTATGTAAGTAAAAAAAATAAAACAAACAAAACACATGTTGTCAGTTTTTCCAAGAAAATTCAGACTTTTGTGTTCCTGACAATGAGCTCATCAACTTTTATTTTTCTTCGTTATTCTATCCAATATCATTGGTGTCTGAAAGTCAGACATTGGAATGCATGGCCGATTAAATAAATAAATAAATACATTGGAAAAATCATTCATTCTGTTCTAATGCAGCTGAAGGTATTTCTTCACCTCCTCCTCAGAACCTCATACTGTTTCATTACAGTAACATTTTTCCTAGCACCTGGAGGTCAATCAGTACTGAATAATTTCAAGTTATGGGAAACGTAATGTAGTTCTGGCAGTTCACTATTCTTCAGAATTCACTTTTTTTTCTTACACTAATCAGTTTATTTAAAGACTTACAGTAAAAGTCAAGGCTATCTCGGAGCCTATCACAAGAACGATGGGAGTGAGTTGGGAAGGCATGACAAAGGGCACCATTTACAGTACACACCTTGGGACAATTTATCTTAGTCAATACATGGAAGGGGATGGTTTTGGAAGGTCGGAAGAACTTGAACACCTCGACGTAGAACAAAGAAAAGGAGAACATCGCAAACTCAAACAGGACTACAGTAAAATAGCTATTAAATAAATAATTTAAAGAGCTTTTGATACCAGCAGACTTATATTTCTTTCACAAACCAGCACTGTAATAAACCACAAGCCCTGCAGCAGGTTATGAAATTGGCCCCATGCTTTAATAAAAAATAAATAAATACACTGTAGATAAAACAGTTTCTGTTTGTTACTAAATTATCTGTTAGTGCAGTGGTACTCAAGGCCAGTCAGATCACAATGGCCCATGAACAATTATGTTCTTCCTGTTCCTGAGCACTTATTACTTTCAAGTTGCTACTGTACTGGGTGTTTCAAATTGTCTCATCTTCTTTTGTTGTAAATATTATAGCACAAGAACATGAATTTCACAGCTGTAATTGGTCTCAGAAAATGTAACCATCTTTTAGTTCATAATGTATTTCATTTATCTGCTGTGTGCTTAAATTACATGGCATGTGCTTTGATTTACACTACTGTGCCAAATTATACAGCCACCCTTCATTTTTAAATGTTAAATATTTAATATGAAAATTATGCAGATTAAGGAAAGGCAAATAATATTTTTTTTACTGCAACAGGCTAAAAAGTGCCTAAAGATACAATCAATTAACAGTCACCAGCCTGATCATCTGTCATCGTCTGCAACTGTTTCTCACTAGTTCATGGCTCAAGTTATATTATTATTATTAGTAGTAGTAGTAGTAGTAGTAGTAGTAGTATATTTATTCTTCTTATTATTATATTTATTATATTTATTGTATTTTTATTATTATTATTATTATTATTACTATTATTTAATGCTTAAATGATTCTTAGGTGACTGTGGTTTAACAACAAACAAACTTATCTGATCTGATCAAGTACAGGGACTAGACTGAAAATTTGAAAATACTATTAAAAAAAAAAAAAGTCCTTCAGGAAGCCTGGAGAATTATTGCTCAGGACTATATTAATAATATTAGAAAGTTTGGCTCTTTGTAAGCAAACTGTAAAGAAAAAATGCATGTGCTATACTGTGAATATTAATAGCAAATAAATATGGAAAATAAAATGAGAAATAAAATATAGAAACAACTTTAGCTAAGGAAATATAGATATAGAGAATAAAACCAAATATAAAATATAAGAAAAACCTAGCTGTACAAATACAGAAAAAAAATCTGTAGAAATGTAGAAAAATATCGAAAATAAATAATTTTTATTTTCAAACTTCCATAAATGTTCTTTTCATTTTGTGAAGCTGCTTTGAGACAATGACCATTGTTAACAGCGCTATATAAATAAAATTGAATTGAATTGAAAAAGAAATCTTTAGTGTTGAAATAAAATATAATTTAAATAGAAATGACTGGGAAGTGTGCAAATATACATGAATGGGTTTATGTGCAATGAGCAAAAATGAAATAGAAATATGTATACATTATGTGTGTGTATATACTATGAAATCCTGACCCTCCTATCCATATGTGATTCTTCCCCAAAACACAACCGGAACTAAAGGACCAGGCGAAGCCTGTACCAGCATGACTCCAGCATGTTCCTGTGCACAAATGAGATTCATAAAGACATTGTTTGGCAAGAATCATGTGGAAGAACTTGAGTGGCCCGCGCAGAGCCCTGACCTCAACCCTGCTGCACACATATGAGAGTAATTGGAACTCAGACTCTACACTCCTCACTCACTCTCTCACTCAGCCCTCCTCACTCTACATCAGTGTCTGGCCTCACTAATGCTCTTGTGCATAAATGGGAACAAATCCCCACAGGCTCGATTGAAAAATATGTAGTGAAAAGCCTTTTCATAGAAGAGTGGAGTTTATTATAGTAGCAATGAGGGGTAGTACTTTATACTAATGTTTCATAAAGCACATAGGTGTGTGATGGTCAGGTGTCCACATAATGCATGTAATCATATAGTTTATATATCCAGTACATAAAAAAAGTTCATATAATCCAATATTAATAGTAAACTATTGAAATAGTATACAGGTATGAATAGTTTGACAGTAAAATGCAATAAATACCATTTTTGGAATTATTGTTCTCTGACAAGATGACAACGTTGCCTATAACAAAACATTTAATTTAAGAAACATTGACCTTGTATGTTTTTGACAAAGTATGACAAGTTCTGAAAAGCCAATCGTATTTGTCCTTTCTGTCACATGAACAGTAAAGACATCACTTTCAGGGAAAAGGAGCAGTCGTCTTGAGTGAACTAAGTGTGTTCAGTGCATTTTTGGAGAATGTTGAAACAGTATTAATGAATTCCAACTATGCTTTGCTTAACGTCTGTGGTATATTATTTCCTTAACATATGCGAGAGGCGGCACAGTTGTGTAGTGGTTAGCACTCTCGCCTTGCACTTCCAGGGTCCAGGTTCAATTCGCATCTTTGTGTGCAATGAGTTTGCATGTTCTCCCCGTGCTTTGTGGGTTTCCCCAGGATACTACAGTTTCCTCCCACAGTTCAAAGGCTTGCAGATTAGGCTAATTGGCATTCCCAAATTGTCCGTAGTGTGTGAATGAATGTGTGAGTAAGTGTATTTGTGTGTGTGTGTGCCCTGCAATGTATTGGCACTGTGTCCAGGGTGTACCCTGCCTCGTGCCCTAAGCCTCATGCGATAGGCTCCAGGCCCCCGTGACCCTGAATACAGGATAAAGCGGTGTAGAAAATGAGTGAGTGAGAGTGAGCTATATGGAATCGTTACTGTATCCTGTTTAATTTCCACATTGGCACTTTTCATTTTTCCCTACTTACTGCTGCTACTACTAGCACTGGTTTTTATGCATTTGACATGCATGCTATGGTAATATGTACTACAGATAATTAAGCATACGGGTAAAACTAAAATCCTCAAGAGAGACATACACTTTGTGCACAAGACACAATATGCATAGACATGCTGTGCATGGGAATTTGTTGCAATTGCTGTTTTGTTGTATTTGCTCTGGCGTGTTCTCCATTGGAATTTACACAACATATATGCAGTTAAACAGGTTATATAGTGTATACCTGTACTTTAAAACATTGTCCTGCTACCAAATTGAAACTGAATTCACAGTAGTAGAGGCTAATGAGGCATTCTAAACTAAAAATGTGCTGTTTTTTTTATTGTTTTTATTTTTATTTTTTTCATAACCTTCAACAATCTTTGTAACAATCTTTTACAAACACACAAAGCATGACTTTGCTACGTATGTTTCTTTATTCAAACTCACACATTCTTTCAGGGTCACAGGAGGCCTGTGTACACTAGGGTACACCATGGGTGGCAATCCACCACGCCCTTCACAAGGTCAAACACAACAGGCAATTTGGAAATGCCAGATAGCCTAATATACATCTCTTTTGGTTGTGGGAGGAAATTGGTGTGCTTGAAGGAAACTCACCAAGCACTGGGAGAAAATGTCAACTTCATGCACACAACCCTGGAGGTGCGAGGTCACAGTGTGGCCAATTGCTACGCTATCAAACCATCGTATTAAAACTCAAGTAGGTTTACAGTAATATCTCTGATTAAAATTTTACATAATATTCTGCGATTTGCACATGCACAAACTCTCATGTGTATATGTGTATAATCCTAACATGCACAATTTATGTACGTAGCGCCAATTTTTTTAATCCCACCGTTGCAAGTTTTAATGAAACTAAGTTTGCATGTTCTCCCTGTGCTTGGTGGGTTTCCTCCTTGTACTCTGGTTTCCTTCCACAGTTTCATAGACGTGCAGATTAGGCGAATCGGTGTTTCCCAATTTGCCCGAAGTGTGTGAATGAGTGTGTGTTTGCAATGGATTGGCACCTCGTCCAGAGTGTACCCCGCCCCGTGCTGTAAGTCCCCCCATGACCCTGTATACGGGATTAAGCGGTATAGACGATGAGTGAGTGAGTTTTTTAGCACTGCAATTGTGAGTTAATGTGTTATGGTTAATTTTTGTTTTTATATTACGTATTTTTGAATTTTAAATCTCCTAATTATAAGTATATATCATGCAATTATGGCTCTTAACCTTGTATTTGCAACTGTGACTGTTTATCCTCCTAGCTTGTAATTCAGGTTGTGTTACTGCCATGTTATGGCTCATGATTGCAAATTTCTAATCTTACAATTGTGACTTTGTCCTAGGCTACAAAAGACTTTGGTCTATACCCTACCATTACCAAACCACCGCAACACCACATGTATGGTACTGTATCCTGTTCAGCTTTAAATATGCGCCCAGAGAGATGCCAGTTCCTGCTTACGTTCCGTGTTTACACACTACTGCGTATGCGTTCAGTACTGTGGTTTCATTATTAGATCGGGAACTCACAACTATGTTCTATTAACATGTAGATGTTTCAATGAAATATTGACTCACAGTCACAAGATATATATAGTTAGTAGTTAGCTGTGGGATGGATTTGCATGAGCTCCCATAATTTCACCATGAGAAAAAACATCGAACACAACTCATATATCATAATCACAGTTCTCATTCCCAAATTTGAAAAGATAAATGTGGCAACTCAGCAGCAGTAATGCGGCATAGCCAAGTGAACTCTGAAATCACACACATCATTACCTCAGAGTGCTGAACATGAGGTCACACCTGTCTGTCCTTCGCCTCCACATGGACATTTATAATTTCTATAAAAGCAGCGTGTATTTTTCTCAGATGACCTGGTGTGTAAGCATTATGTAGTGTAAAGATATAATAAAAAGCTGATCCACTTATAAACTGTGTGTATATGAGTGTGACAAAGAGAGAGAGAGAGAGAGACACAGAGAGAGAGACAGAGACCGAGCCTCTTTTCCACATAAGGCTGTCTGTACAGCTCCACACATGCATGTCTCTGTGCGTGTGCAGCTTAGTCGACTACAGAGAATTATTTATTTATGGGACACCGGTTTATCACAACATCCCAAGTGCACACACCCACACACACATGCACATGCATTGATTTACACTGAAGCCTGTTATAGCATTAACAAGACGCAAATGAACATGTTTTAATAGCAAGGTGAAAGAGAACCCAGAGGAAACCCTATCCTAGAAAAAGTGTTGTGTGTGTGTGTGTGTGTGTGTGTGACAGAGTGTGTGTGTGTGTGTGTGTGTGTGTGCGTGTGTGTGTGTGCGTGTGTGTGTGTGTGTGTGCGTGTGCATGTGTGTGTGTGTGTGACAGAGTGTGCATGTGTGTGTGGTGACAGAGAATGTGTGTGTGTGTGTGTGTGTGTGTGTGTGTATACCACTTCATTACCCAGATGCATATTGTTCCTCTATGCCATATTCATAATTATCCCTGGTGCTCTGTGTTAGAGAAATACCTATATATACAGTATAATTTTTATTTACATTATGATTATCTTGTATCTGTAGTCTTTCTTTCTTTATATGAGGATGTATGAATGCATAACCAAACAGTTGAGGTACTGCGGTCCTTTCTTTAAATGGAAATAATGGAATTAATGCAGCTAACATAGTTGTCTACATTGGTTTTAGAATTTACACTTTTATTTCATCATATTTCATCATATTTGCATTCATACATCCTGGCATAGAGAAAGAAAGACTAGAGATACAAGATAATCATTGATATAAGATTTCCCCCAAAATATAATAAAATTCTGAATTCATGTACAGTAAATGTTATGATGGCGCATAAGCATGTTCGAAGATTGCCACATTCAATGAATGTTGTGATCTAAGGCAGCATACAGTATCCAAAATATTAAAGTATTCATCTGTTGGCTGGGCAGTGTGTGTATGAGAACGTGTGAATGTATGGATTGGCACTCTGTACTGGGTGTACTCTCCTGAGATAGGTTGTGACCCAGTACAGAATAAGCAGTATAGAAGACGAATGAATATCATAGTGGTGGGTTTCAGTATTAAGTAATTAAAAAAACTAAAATTAAGCAAAAATAATAATAAATAAAACCTGTTGGCAAGACTACATGTAAGTACTCCCTGATTCAGAAATGTTCAACTAAGACAAAAAAA
>QMIH01000106.1:248604-267030 GCA_003987875.1 Clarias batrachus
ATGTAATTACTGTAAGTACAACACTAGGTTCATATGAAAAGTCAAAATCTTACTCCCACCAAAGTACTTTTCTTTATTATTATTATTATTATTATTCATTTACATTGTCACTTAAACAATAAACAATAACTTAAGCAATAAACAATGGAGCAAAATAATCATGTTTGATGTCAAAACCATAATGTAATTACTGTAAGTACAACACTAGGTTCATATGAAAAGTCAAAATCTTACTCCCACCAAAGTACTTTTCTTTTTATTCCTCTCATTTAAGGTTAATAGTGCATAACATAACTATTATAATTGTTTATTAATGTGCAGCAGTTTATTACTGGGCTTTCAATTACTGGAAGTGGGTTTAAGAACCTTTCAACCTATTATTAAACCTTGGCACCTTGGCCATCAATTTTTGTTGAAATGTGGTCAGAAAAAAGTCAAGAATGGAGATCACTTAAACACTTGGCGAAGCTGCTTGGTAACATAAATAAGCAGTGAAAGTAAGAACATTTACACACATACAGTAATGCGATGAGAACAATGAAAATTCGGACGTAACAGCTGTGTGGTCATAAGAAAATCAGTAGACTGATATGTATTTTATTTCAACATGATATGAAACTCAACAAACATAACTGATACTAATTAATTTTGACAGAATGTCACCAGCTTTAACCAAAAACACTGGCAGTTATAGTGGTTAAGCAGGATAATTCGAGGATATTATCTATGTCAATCTTAACAGACTTTTACTTGCACCGCTTTAGCATTGCTGGGAATCATTAAATCATAAAAATGGCCCAGGCTCTTTCTACAAGTACTCTTGATTACTACTGTACACTGGTAGTCTGTATTTACCAGTAAATTAAAAATACAGAGATGAAGAAATATATGGAAAACTGAGAGGATTTTGGCAAAACCTTTCCAAGGACATGTTTAAGGAAAGGCATGTTAATTAGGGAATAATGGGCTTCAGGGCATGCTTTTAAAAGAAAGCAATCAGAGTGCAGACCTATAACAGTAGGCTCTAAAGTGCCCTATTGTTCATATGCACAGAAATATGCCAAATGCTCTATTGAGATATAATTACATTAGCGTGGAGTCCTGAGGGTCATTAACTATTTTACTGTATAGATGGGTCATGTCTTTGTTTTCTCTTTCTTCCTCTGAGAAAATTATAGGCTGAATAGCCGACTGTTCTTTAACCTTAATGGCTGTCTAATCATTTTAGTCCCAGTTGAATATAATAATCTGTATTATAATAATACTTTTTAAAAGACATTCGATTGCAGTGTCAGAGTTTGCTGTAAATGCAGTTAGGTGTTTTAATAAAACTGCATACAAACAAATCCAAAACATGTGATTTCCAAAAATGACAGCTTTTCTTCACAATACTTTATGCATGTGGCAGTGGAGCGCTTGAATGCTATGCTAAGTGATCAGTGTATGCTTAGCCCAGCACACATTGGAAAAGCAAACTGTTTACCTGAATGATATTCAGCTGAAGGTCTGGTGAAAGCAGTCCGTCTCTTGGTTTGCCTTTTCAACCTGACCTTGGTCGGGGGTGGTACACTTCAAGCTTTTCTATTTTTCCATTTTCTTTTAAGCTGAATGTCTTGGTCAGTTACATGTCTTCTGTGATGCAGAAATATCAAAGCTAATTGAAGATATTTTCTGTTGTTTCAAACAAAGTGGACTTTGTCCACTCTAAAGATGATTGCAGTGTTACTATTCGACTCAGGAAGGTTGGTGATGAATAAGTTACTGTGGTGTTGGAAAGGGCATGGCTTCAACAAATGGTAGGGTTCAGGGACCTTGGCTTGGGAACAAGAAAGCAAAGCAATGGATATTACGCATCATGTTCAGCCACCACCAGATGGTATTTTAATTTTAATTTTAGTTATCCTTTTTTAGCCAGGAAGGTCCCATTGGGATAGAAGATATCTTTTTCAAGACAAGACAACAGTACATATAGTTTCATAAAAACAGTTCCGTAGGTCATTGAATAGCCTGAAGCCGGGCCATTGTTTGCCCTTGTAGTGCTGTGGATACATACTGTCTGTTTTTTGGCAGAGCCTGATGATTTCCTGAGGATGACCAATGATGAGCTCCTGGTCAGTGACTACCCACTAAACATAATGGTGAAAAGATGTGTTCTTTACAGGGTTCTTTTGTGGTATCAATGTATGTACAGATAGTGGATCTTCTTCTTGTTCCTTGAGTTAATTGAAATCTGGCTAATCATAATCTACCCTGAATTGCATGGGATAAGTGGCTTGGCTTTGTTGAGATACTCTCTTTTTTTTTTTTGTGGTCACTGATAGTGGCAAAAGGGTTAGCTGTCTCTCTAACCAGGAACACAAGTTACTGGTTGACAGTTGGTGTTGTGTTGAATGCCCCTTTGAGTTTTTGAAAAAAACATGGTGGACTTGAGCTTTGAATGAGGGGGAGTATGAGAGAAGCAGTCAAACATGTCTCTTAAAGCGCTGGTAATGAGACAATGCAACAAGCCTACACTCTACAGAATGACACATTATTCATAGTGACAGTTTTCCACACTTCACCTTTTCTTATGTGGGCCAGATTATATGTGCCTCTGAGGTCTACATTTGTGAAAATTGTGGTATTGGAGACTGGTACAAGATTGGTTGTCTTCATTTTTTATTTTATTTTTTATCCATTCAGAGGTGGATTTGTGTATCTCATTGACCTGTTGCATAACCGCTTGAGCTTGAGGTCACAAACTGATGTCCAGACATTCTCCTTCAGGATTTCCTGGTAGAGCGCAGAATTTATGATTCCACAAATTATGGCAAGTGAAGCTGCAAAGCAGCCCTCGACCGTCATACTGTACTACCGCCACAATGTCTGAGCGTTACACCAGATGTAACGAAACACGCACCTTCCTAAAACTTCATTTTTTTGTCTTATCAGTCTATTTAACATTTGCCCCAAAGTCTTCAAAATGTTTTTTTGGCAAATATGAGACAAGCCTTTGTGTTCTTTTTGGTCAGCAGTGGCTTTGAACATGGAAGACTCTCATTTATGTAAATTGTGCCCAGTCTCTTTCTTATTGTTTCTTATTGTTTCATGAACACTGACCTTAACTGAGGCAAATGAGGCATTCAGTTCTTTAGATGCTGTTCTGGTTCTTTTAGGAGCTCCTGTATGAGTGGTCATTGTACTCTTGGAGGAATTTTAATAGGCTGGCAAATCCTGGGAAGGTTGACCACTGTTCCAAGTTTTCTCCATTTGTGGATAATAGCTTAATGGAGTCCCAAGGCCTTTGGTTTTGTAACCCTTTCCAAACTGATACACTCACTCTCACTCACTCATCATCTATACCACTTAATGCTGTATTCAGGATCACGGGGGACCTGGAGCCTATCCCAGGAGACTTAGGGCACGAGGCAGGGTACACCCTGGACAGGGTGCCAATCCATCGCAGGGTACACACACACTCACACACTCATTCACATACTACAGCCAATTTGGGAATGCCAATTAACCTAACCTACATGTCTTTGGACGGAAACCTGGCGTACCAGGAGGAAACCCACCAAGCACGGGGAGAACATGCAAATTCCATGCACACAGAGACGGGAATCAAACCTGGCCAAGAATCGAACCCGGTCCCTGGAGGTGCAAGGCGACAGTGCTAACCACTACACCACCGTGCCGCTGATACTGTACATCTTAATTACTTTGTTTCTCATCTTTTCTTTAATTTCTTTAAATCGCAGCATGATATATTACTAGATCTTTTTTCATGAGACAGGCTCTATCTAAGTGGTTTCTTGGTCTGGCAGTAATCGTGCCTGCATGTGGCAAGTGAAATGTACCTGAGCGTTCCAAAAAATGTAGCTAATCACACTTTTCACATAGGGCCATGTAGGTTTGCACAGTGGTTTTCCTTACAAAAATGTAATTATAATTTATAAAAAACTGCATTTTGTATTTACTTGGGTTGTCTGCGTGTAATTTTTACATTTATTTGACGATCTTAAACCTTTAGGTGGGACGAATATACAAAAAAAAAAAAAAACTTTTTTTTACTGCACTGTACCACTGTTTTAGCACTTCTGGGATGTACTCATCCATGGGTCGTTGTGAGGTGAGGAGGCAGCTGGCAGGAGTCCAATACCACAGTCATATTAACAGTTAGGTGGCAAGCCGGTGGCTTCGGCCTTACCGAACAAATTCTTAAGGTCATGGTTCTCTGATGGTTTGACTATCTGTTTAACAGTATTTCAGTTTCTGGGCTCTCACCAGTGGTTGAAGAAAGCATTAACTGCAATAAAAGAGGACAGTGTTGGTTGACAGTGGGGAGAGTAAGCTTGTTAATGGACCAGTATATATCTGGGTCCTGCAGGCACATCACAGAAAACCAGGATGATGGGATATTCAGCAGTTACAGTTACCTTAAATGAGATCTCATCTGGTGCCGAGCATTGATTTGAAGGACAGAGCCAGCCCTGATGGGTCTCTCAGAGATTGCAACAGTCTGACTGTGGAGGTGCATGTGAGGAAAAAGAGTCAAGCTGCTACTTGCCTTGTTTAGCCTCATAGTGTAGCTTGCATATCAAAGATCCTCTCACAGATATTAAAAACGTGCCTGCCCTTTAAATTGCTGCCAGAACCTTGGAATGCACCAAATTGAAATAAGATCCAGCTTCTCGTCTCTACTCAAGTGCTTCTCTGACCAATTGGACATCGTGTAATGAAAGGAGTGTAATCAAATAACCGCATGGCACAAACACCAAGGCTCACAGAGAGGACGACACACAGGAAGTGTGTCAATTTTTTTACTACAGACGTAATATCCTGATAAACTAATCATATCAGAGTGGAGTAAGTGATAAAAATTTAAATTAGCAATAAACAATGCCTTTTTTTTAATCAATTTACAATTGCATTTTATATTATAGGTTGTCAATAAAATAAATTAGTTTGGTACCACATTAGAGCAGCTATAAACAGTCATTGACTCATCAGGCATTTTTTTTATTATTATTTAGCCTACTGAACAAATTAAAATCATAGCTCTTCCTGGACTGTTACAAAAACTCACCTTACAAGAAAAAAAATATTACACACCCTGATTTTTCTTTTTAATTTGTCGTATGTCCTAAAGAGAAGCTGGTGATGCATTAAATCTTTATATTTGCTGTAACAATAAGTGGTAACAGGAGCCAACATTTCTCATGAACAACATTAATTAAAACTTTGATTGATTGATTGATTGATTGATTGATTAATTATTTAATTCATTAATTACAAGCACAACATTGCCTTTATGCATTGGCTGTGTTGAAAACTTTTTTTAATGATGTAGAAAAAGAATGACTTTTCCATGACTGACTGTAACCCCATTTCAGACTGTGCTACTGTGCATCATTTCACTAATTATTTTTCTATAACGCCATGCTTTAGTGAATTTTACTCTTTACAAATAAAATATACACAAGGTTCTTTATTTCTTTGAAAGCCAATAGCCATCCACATAATTACAAAACATCCTGTAGAAAACTACATTGCACATATCATAGCATGGTAAAACATGGGAATGGTTAGAATGATGAGTAAAAGGCTGCATTTATACAACGTTTAACTCCAGAGAAAAAAAAGATAAAAATATAAATAGAGGCTAAGTGGAACAATTAAGGGCTTCTGCTTTTCATACACTCAGTGCATTGATAATTGTGTTGGTGGAGAGACATGAATATAATATTTAATATTTAAAATTTTAGAAAATATTCCATACTGCATCTTGTATACCTAGCTTCTTAGCCCTCTGGTCTTCAAATTGGTTTATATTTTTAAACAAAAAAATGTGGTCCTCACTGGTAAATCCCAAGGCGCAAACATTTAGAGCTAATTATTGTTTAAAAACAATGCTTATATTCCTAATTTAACAGGGAATACTAGGGAAAAAAAACATCTGTCAGTCATGTGTAACAATTTTTGATCACTTGAAAAATGGGTGTATTGAAATATACTGTACAGTGCCAGGTAATAAGCTGGTGGTAAGTTGATAAGGACCAACATCTCTAAGGGATGTCTCCAGCACCCCTTTTTGAATCTATACCATAGAAAATTACAGTAAGGCAGTTCTGAAGGCAAAAAGGGGTCCAAGTCAGTAGTACCTAGTGCCTAATGGAGTGGCCGGTGAGTGTATACAGCTATATACAGGTAGTCCCCGACTTACGAACGAGTTCCATTCCGGGAGGATGTGCGTAAGTCTGATTTGTTCTTAAATCAGACAAAGTAATTCTTATATGACTTTGACACAAATATACAATGTAAAGCATAAATCTGCCACACACTGCCGTTCTACGCCTAAGGAAAGGAATCTGACAGTGAAATGTTATCTTTGCCCCTTTAAATCGTGAGGGGAATCCTGGATGCCATTTTGGGTCAGAGCTGTACAGCTGTACTGTATTTGGACTGTGGTCTAATTAGGATTATTCACCATCAGGACAACTTTACAGGACAGCTATTTTCTATTATAGGACTTCCGGACTGATTCATTGAAACCGGTTAGCGAGTTCTCCTGCACCCCCACACTTTAAACATTTTATACATTCACTTACACACTAAAAATATTCTATATGATTGTAAATATTAGTATCTGGTTTACTTCAGTATCTATTTTTTTACAATACACGTAAGCTGCTTCCATGAATGAACCAGAGGTTAAGCCGGGGTCTGGCGTAACTCAAATGTTCGTAAGTCGAATACTACCTTTACTGTATATCCACAGCATTAAACACTGTAACCATTTATTCCAACTAGGTTTCCCTTGTGCCACCAGGGCAGCTCAGGACCCTCAGTGCATGGCTCTGGGGGTTTGCTGAGGTGTCTGGTACCACACCATTGGTAGATGATACTTTAGGTGCTGTGGGTTGCGAGGTGGGGCCTCCATGGATTGGACTTTTTGTCCAGTGCATCTCATTGGTGGTTGATCAGATTGGGATCTGGGGAGTTTGGAGACCAGATATATATAGAGAGAAATAGAAAATAGATTGGGATCAATTAAACAAAAAAACACATTCATCATAGATGAAAATGAACATGCATTAACAAGCATCAAAACAGTCATTATACAGTATGAAGACCAAGCATGCAATATTTCAGTATCAACCATTAAGGACCAGGGAGGCTGCTCTAAATGGCACGTACTGTATAGATAACCAGCTACATACATACTGTACATGTACTGTAGCAGAATGACTGCAAAATACAACTTTGGCATAATGTCCTAATTTGTTTTAATTTACATCCTTCATAGTTCCGTTTCTACAGGTTTTACACAATGACTCAAAATCAATAAAACTTCTAATGTGTAGTATTCATGGATTTTGATCAAAGACCTCCAGTTGACCAGTCTGTTAACACTCTGTGAACTCTGGTGACCTGATGTAAATTAAACAAATATACACAACCACATAATGTTTTCACTTTTTTTATGAACCACTCATATGTTTGTTTAAGCAGCTCACATGCTGAGACTGTCTGTATGTGTCCTCTTAAGATAATTATCCGGAGCTGTGACCTCTTACAGTAACAATCTGTGCACAAACACAAAGCCCTCTTTAAATCACTGTCATAAGGAAATGTTTATAATTAAGACATGGATCCACTAAATGGCTAGTGGTTAGTACTGGCGCCTTGCATTATCAGGGTCTGGGTTTGATTCCCCCCTCGGGGTCTGTGTGCATGGAGCAAAAATAGGCTAAACAGATCATCTCTCAACCGGGGAAGCTACAGTAGAATTTCACAATGCTTAAAAATTATTACATAAAAACACTTTTAAATCACAGAATTACTGATGCATTTATGCCAACACCTAACTCTACCCTGTGAAGGAAGTCAAGGAACACACACACACACACACACACACACACACACACACACACACACACACACACACACACACACACACACACACAGAATGGAAGTGAGAAGGAGGTGTTCATGTGCATCATCAAGGATTAGCCTCATTAAGCTTCTTGATACTTGTCTGGATTTCTCCATTTCCTGTTTTTCCTCTTCACACTGAGGTCACACTGGGCTAATCAATCACACCAATCGCTCACTGTGTGAAACCACCTCAATCGAATAGACAGAAGGAGATCACACACTTCGTCAGCGCTCACATGGACAGCATCCTCTTTTACTCCCCACAATTCCGCAGTTTATCCACATCTACTGTAAATCCAACGGGTAAGTGAGATTGTTAGAGCAGAAACACAAGCATTTGTCAACACGTGAGAGTGATTCCAGGATCAGAGTGCCATCACAAATATACTGTATTAACTAAGTAAATATACACTTTAATTTAATACTATATTTAAAAACATTTTTTATTACTTTTAAAAAACAAAAACAAAAATTACATTGATTTAATGGCTTATGCTTTGCCTTGTTTAAAAACATTGATTAAAAGTAAATTATTAAATTATTAGAACATCTTTCTGTGGTGTAGTTTTGTTTATGGGATATTACTTTATTTTGTGGCTTTGTCAATTCAATTAAAATAATATGGGAATTGTTAATTGCATCATTATGTATTTTAATTAAATATTTAGAAAATTTATTATTATTATTATTATTATTATTATTATTAGTGGTAGTAGTAGTAGTTATATATATATAACATTTTCAGCTATCCTTCACATTAAAACACATCTGTCTGTCTCTTTCACTCAACTCTCCTTTATGACCTTTCCTCAAGCTGTCTTGAAGAAGCACAGTGAGCCAAGATTGGCATTTTCCTAGAAATTAAAATATAGAAGACGTAAAGATTGGTTTCTTGGAAATGCCACCATGTTTACTGGTCCTGAATATCAGCCGTATATTTCCATCACAAAGGAAAGCTGAATTCCTCAGAAGCTTTTGCAGCTCCTTCAATCTTTGGGCCCTAGTGAATTCTGGACGTTTCACTGACCAGATGAACAAAAGAATTTCCATGCACAACCTGGATAGAATCACAGTGGGGTTTTCTTGGTAAATTAAAGATGCAAAGTCATACCAGTTTCATCAGTTGCCTTTATTCAGAGTAACTTTTTCTCATTACACATATGAGACAATTGAGGGTTAAGGGGCTGGATCAAAGGCCCAACAATTGCAGCCTGATGGTGCTGTGATTTGAACCTGAGACCTTCCAATCAGTAGCCCAATACCATAGGGTTAATTTAGGCCCAAAATTAAACGATGCACACCGACAAGAAACACTAGCATTTTCTATGTGTTCATAAGTGACAAGCGACTGTGACCTGGGGTAAATCAGTTTTGTAAATCAAACCCTGCCAGTGCAAACACAGTGTGTTTGAAAGTATGTGCGTTTAAGAAAATCATAAAAATCATAGGCAAGAAATGCATCGATCGTTGAGTAAATTACCATCTGAAAACGTTCATTGTATTGACAAAAGTTTGGTGTATTTTCCCTTGGTTTTGTTTCTTTTCACACAGGAAACTAACAAAGTGATCCCAAATGCATCAGGTCAAGTGATGTAAGAACCTTCACCCCTGCTCACTGCTTACATGAGTCTGGGGTAGGAACACAAGCAGAGAAAGAAAATCTGTGTTTTGTTTTGGTGAATGTTTCAGTGAAAGGCATTTGCTGTGCAATGTAAAGAAACATCACACCTGGCATTTACTCTTATTGACTATAGTAATTATCTGGGCAACATTCCAAACAAAACTATGCTGACAGATAAATATGCACTATTGTTCCACACTTTGCAAAAAAAAAAAATGCACAGCCTACATTTGACTTACTGTAACAGAACGAGGGAGTGCATACTGTACCTGACTACGGAAGCAGATTAGTCCAAACTTGAAAAGTACTTCCAGTAGATGTTGCAGATTAAGTTCATATCATGTGTTTCCCACAAACTAACTAATCCATGGTTTGTTCATGACCAGACTAAGACTGCATTCAGAAAGAGCCCAACCAAACCACAACAAAAGGGAAAACTAACCAAAGTGGACTAAACAAGAGAACACCCCTCAAATCCTTCAAAATGTTCATTATTTGAGTTTAACTCCACCTGCTATCTACAGTATCATGTTAGCATTGCACCACCATCTGGTCAGTTGGGTTCACTTTGCCTTTCTGAATAAATTTTATAAATTTCACATCTCTATGCCTTATGTTTCACTTAATGTTATGGGAAAATGTACTTCCTGTTCTCGAAAAAAAAAAAAAGAAGAGTTAATATGAGCAGCTTTTTTGGAAGAGGTAAGCGGTGAGGCAAAAGTACAGCTGATCTTCAATGGCACTCTAACAATGCTACAATAAATTATAATAATGACAATAAACCAAGTCATATTTGTGGCTATATTCCCTTTCCTATATTCACACTCTTACCAAAAATACTGAAAAACACTTGATTACAAAATAAATCAATAAATATTAAATAAATGATTGAAAGTTAGGTAACTAATTACAGTAAATGTGCCATTAACGACCTGACACTGATATTATAATCCTGGTAAAGGTCGGGAAACAGCTCCTTACAGCTTTTTGGGGGGGTTCTGGGTGAATTCTGTCATGTTCGTTAGCATCGTTAGGCGATGTCAGGCGAAAATTGGAAAAAATGAAACAAATTAAACCAATTCAGAATGACTTAATTTTTTTGTTAACACATCGTTAATGCCACGGTAACAATTCTTAAGAAAAGTTATAGATTCTTAAGCATTCTTACCTATTACAGTAGGGAGCAAAAAAAAATTTTAAGTGAAGTATATTAATGTTATTTGTTATATATTTTGTTTAATATGTAGTAGCATGTATTGCAGAGATATTGGTTATGTAAATATTAGGGATTTCTTTTGTATAATATAATTTGAATTGAAATAATAAATAATAATAAACCACTGGTAAAAAACTGTTTTGTTTGAAATAAATCTTATGAAACCTGAATATATTATTTGACAATTGTATTAAATATAGATGGAAGCAATGACAACATTAACAAAGATATATTTTAAGGAAAATAGTGATGATTAAACATTATTGAAAGATAAGTTACAGTACATGTAACATTTCTAGTGTGCAAATCTGATGCACACTAGAAATGTTTTAATCTAAAATATATGTGGCTTGATCATTTATGTTTATAATAACATTCGATGACAAATGTCAAAATGACAAATTGACATTTGTTGTCTATTTTCCTTAAAATATAACTTTGTTAATTCTGTCATTACTTCCATCTACATTTTATACAATCATCAAAGTTTTGCAATACACAGTACTGTATATACAGATATATATATATATATATTATTGGAATAAAATGTGTATGTATAGGGCTCATACAAAAATCACACACACCTCTTTTATAGGTCTGCATCTATCCAGGGGATAATATGAGGTTGTTATCATGTCATTAACCTCTCTGTAATTACACATAACAGTCAATAGCATCCTTGTAGTTCCGTTCACGCTACGGTTTCGTTATCAATTCTTTAGGACTCGGTATAAGATTGTTATAGCTTGCTATTGAAATGTTATCATGTCACTAACACTTCTTTATTGCCTTATTGTTCATATTTGTTTAAATTGTTACCAGCTCGATGTGTGGTCACTATGCTTGAAAAATTTACCAAATTGGTACCGACCGCAACGACTTCTGAGCCGATGTCCAATTGGGAGATGTCGGGAGAGGTCAGTAGCAAGCTCTGCTCAGTGGAATGAGGCATAACTGGTTGCAACAGGTTTCAAGGTGGTTGGGGTGCCATCCTGATATGAATAAGAAATTGAACAAGAAAGTCTAGTGAGGAGATCATCCACTTTTGTATAAACTCCTTGAAAGGGATACTTGCTCGATTACTGTTCAGAAAAGCCCCAGCATTTTCCGATCTACCTAAATATTCAATATAAAGGTAAAAAAAATGGAGTATTTAGAATTTCCATTATGAACTTTATTGTGGCTTACTTTTAATGAAAGTGAAACATAACATATCAGGGTTCCAGTGAGAAAAACGTGAGTAGTGTAGTTAAAAATCAGCCAGATAGCTGAAGAGGCCAATGATAATAACAATGTTATGTAATGTGTGTTAGTTAGACATTGAAGTTCCACTAAATCAAAATGAAAGGGTTTCGATAAAAATCAAACTCCAAGACGGTTCCAAAAACATAGAGCATTTTAATTTTAATTGAATCTATTTGGAATTAAAGTGGTTGCTGAGCCATGCCCCTCAACATACCTTGGAAACACCCCTTGAGCTTTCCCTGTAAATCAATGAATCTGACGGTTTGCAAAAGACTGACATTACTGTACATCTTCACCTGAGTGAAGTATGGGAGTAAAAGTACACATTTTATTCAGGAAATGTAGTGGAGTAAAAGTGAACGTTGCCAGAGATATAAATAATGAAGTAAAGTACAGATATTTCAGTAATAAAGTACAGTAATAAAGTATTTATACTTTGTTACATTACAGTACATTGCATTATACAGCTACAGCTGCTAAAACAAAGTGATAACAGAAACAAATGTATTCAAGCATGTTCCATAAATATTCAATACTTTTTTTTTACACATACCTTACAGCAAGTAATATACTTTGAGATTATATCAGTTACTCGTTACTTGTCCAGTTATTTGTATCACAATTTCATCGTTTAATATGTTTCAATAACAGGATGCCAAAGTGTTTTATTCCATATATTTTACATGTGGATTACTTTGCTTGGTAAAGATTTGCCAGGCTTGACCACTGGTACCGTATATGATGCATCAACTAATACAAAATTATATATTTTTATTTTTTTGCCAAATTTTAACCATATAAAATACATAATAGGAAGAGTAGGTTGTATTACTAACAATCATAGTACAGTACCACTCCATTGTTCACCAAGATGGCTATTTGTACTCACGATTCTTCACACCTTACATTTGGGAAACCTACAGTAATTAGTCTACAGACAAGAGCGAAATAACATCTGTTTTTTTTTTCCCCTATAAGCACATCAATATAATTCATTATCATCCTTTTGACAAGGCCAAGTGCCGCCACCACTGGACTCTTTTTTTTCCTTACGCGCACTCTGCAAATTTATAATGAATGCCAGGCTGCTTAAATAAATTAACAGATCACAGTAGCACCTCTCGAGTTGCAAATGTAATGGAGGAGCCATGGGGGGGATTTTATGATAATTGCTGTATATATTTTCACCCCCAAAGAATTGTCTTAAGAACAGGGACAGGTTCAGTACTCCAAGGAGATTGCAGGGGAAAAACCCTAAGGCCATCATTAGATTCTATAACAGGGAACAATCCTGCGGTGAACATTTGGAAGGCATTTTTCCTATCGCAATAGCACAAACACGGTTATCCCTACGGAATATAGGAATCCTGGGAATATATGGACTTTCACATAGGATTCATTCTAATTGGAAAAGGTTTCCAAAGTAAATCTTTAAGGGATTATACTGGTCTCGGTATGACAACAGCTACAAAGGAAAGTGTTTGGGTAAGATTAAATAAATGAATGAATGAAGGAATAAATTAATTAATTTAAAACTGCCAGGGTCTTGAACTCCATCTGAAAGAAATCTTGTGGAAGTGGAAGAATGTCCATTCCAGTGTGGCAGTTTAGATAATAAGCTGAATGCATCTGACAGTGAAACATGACTGGGTTGATCTGCATTGACATCACTTCCTCTCAGGTATTTCCACTGAAGCAAAAAGCCTCTTTTTCATCAATTTGAATTTACATGCTGCTGCTTTCTTTCACCATGGTTGAGTCACCTCTGCTTCCCCCCCCCCCCTCACAAATGGAAAAACTTCTGAATATTATCAGTGCATGGCAAGTTCACTCTACCTACAGTGGATAAAGTTGAAACTTTGTAGTTCTTCTAGAGTACTCAAGAAGACAGAGATAAATGGTAGAAAAAGGCATTGGAATTAATCTCTGGAACACCAAATCAGAATTTAATTAGAATCATGCACAAATGTCTGCAAATGTTTCTTGCATCCAACTTTTATAGACACCACTATGCTTTTGCTGTAGAACAAAAATGGAGCAAATTCATGATAAAATGAAAATGAAAGCAGCAGTGAACATAGCTGCAAGGCTACAAATCTTTTAAAAATAGTTTAAAATCGAGAGATGAGTTATGTCTCTTCTCAGTCAACCAACCCTCAGGTCGTTTGAAACAAACATAAAATCAATATAGGGCTAAACTTTTCTAAATAGACATGCAGTAAAAAAAAATAAATTCAAGGAATAAACATTTCAAGCAGCAGTCTAATGTTTGCCTTTGTTATTAAGTGTGGCATACAGTATGGGATGAAGTTTATTAAGAGACCATCTGCTCTATTCTGTTACAGTAAGACATTCAAGCGAAAATATTTACATCACCAACTGCTCCTGAAATGCGTCCAGTAAACAGCACAAGTACTGTGGATTAGGTCATTAAGTTTCTCTATATTGTACACATTCACATTTATACAGAAATCTGGAGTCTAATCCCAGGAACGATAGGTGTACACCAGTGGATCTTAGCCCTAACCCTGCCCAGCATATTTGAGTGTTTTTTTTCTGCTTTATCAATAGGAAGAGGGTCATGTGACACATCAAACTTCTTGGGAATTTCACAAGAAAAACAATGGTGTGTCCTATTGAAAAATCAAAAGTTGGATCCAAGATTGCCGACTTCAAAATGGCCACCATGGTCACCACCCATCTTGAAAAGTTTGCCCCCTCACATATACTAATGTGCCACAAACAGGACGTTAATATCACCAACCATTCCCATTTTATTAAGGTGTATCCATTAATACATTGTGGAAAAGCTAGACAGTCCTAGAAGAAATTCTGATTCTGTTCATGAGATTCGACTCTTTCAACAAATCAATGACCCTTAGGATCCTGCCCAAGTTATACTGCCTAAGATCGAAACGAAGAGCCAGGATTTGTAATAATTATCTGGGATATTTTTGGACTAATCAAATTAATTGAGATCCATAGCAAAACTTGAAATGTTGTACTCATCGAAGGTCTTCTTTCTGACAGAGCTTGAGTCATTTTAACAGCTGAGGCACAAAAAAAAGAAAAAAGAAAATCAGGATCCAGATGTGCAAAGCAGATAAAGATATGGAAGTATAATTGCTGCCAAAAATAGTTTTACCATGTCCTCATCCAAGGCATAATGGTATGCTTTTTTTTTTCATTTAATTAACCTTTCTGTCATAATAAAAAAAACACACTCTGATAGACATACTATGTAAGATCAAATAATTATAAAGTTAGACAAAGAAAGTTTATTTCATGTGCAGGGTGTAGCAGTACATAATGTGGAAAGGGTCAAAGGGGTGAAGATTTCTTCAAGGTACTGTACAGAGTATACAATTAAAAGTGTATTTGCATGAGCGTCTAAGCCTAAACACCTTTTATTTCTTTTCTTTTGCCTAAGTCGATTCCTGAAACCTATTTCACAAGCTGTAGAGTTTTTGTTTGGTGATGCATATCAAGCACATAATCCAAATCAATTCACCGCTTAGGGAAAGAAAGCAGAACGGCTTTAGGGTCGATGGAAAGTGATTACCGTTCTTAGGGATTTATCTATTCTATATTTAACATTTTCTAACACAACAATACTCGGCACTGATCATTTAATTTAAAGAGCATGGCTTAGAATTCACAAAGCTCTATGTTTACAGCAAAAAAATCCATTAATTAATAAAAATAAAAAATAAATTGAATACCAGCTTAGCCTTACGGCAAACAAATGGATGAATCAGATAAAGGTTTTGTACTAACATGATGCTAACAGGTACACTTTGCTAATCAGATTATGCGGTTACCGTTCTTATTCTACCAGTCATATCAAACTAAAGGGGGTTACAAAAGGTGTGTCTGCCGCTCTTCCAGCAGCCAAGACAGCATTTTATCTCCAGCATATTCATCATCGCTCTACACCCACTTAACCTGCTGTTACTTCAAACTTGGAAAGCGCCCAAACACATTTTATCATCTGTTCCAAAAGGAGCAGTTGCCATGGCATTGTAGCACAATATAAAAAGCATTAAGGCTTTATGTATAAATCTGAGCTCTGAAACATCCACAGCGTTAAGTATAACAAATGCAAAGGAACAATGAGAACAACGAGCTTTGTTTTGGTGGCCATTTATGCTTAAGGTGATAAATTGTGCCATTAAATGACTGCGAACTAGAGAATTAACTAGAGAAATATTTGCTAGACACTCTGATGATGGTTGCAACGTGTTGTACATACATACATAAACAGAGAAGTTACGAAATACGAATTTCATCCGTTCTTGTGAAATTTCATATTGCGAAACGCATTTTCCCATTGGAAATAATGTAAATTCAGATAATCCGTTCCAGCCACCTAAAACAACTACCAATATTACCAATTTCCAACACTATAATCATATGTTTAGGAAAGGCATGAAAATTAATTAAAACATATCCCAATTCACACGGGTATCCCAATACATATCCCAATTAGTATTACCCTGTGACCTCTATTGCAGAGGTTGTCTGTGGTCTTAATCCCATGCGAATCCGTCATGGCTGTAATGTGTAAAGTAAAAATTCCCCCACAAATGTCCTTACTATATTTCGCCGAACACAGAGGTCCCAAGATAATATTAGTCCAGTGTGAATCAGTATGTCTGTGTTTATGGCTGGGTCACATACTGTATTATTGTTTTAAGGTTTTTGTTCCTTGTGCATCTTTTTATCAATCCTCTGCAAAGAATGGAGGGCTATGCTGGGCTATTAAACCTCACTTCACTTTAATATGATTCCTCTTGGCACTGGCTGCTTTAAAAAATTTAACTGAAAGTGGCTGCCTTTTCTTATTGCCACCATCCTTGCGAATGTTCCTGGGACCCATGGTGCTGTGTCTTCACAAAAGCTTGCCTAAATTGCAAAAACTCAAAAAATTATGTGTAAAATCACATTGCTTGGTTTTCCACTGACACAAACAAGCTTTGAACAAATTCTAGATGTACCCGAAACCAACTGTAGCAGGCGTTCATTCAACCCGATCTGACTTTTATGCAAAAAATGCTTCGTATGCCGGGGCAAATTACTTGCAAAATTTTAGTTCTTCAGGTGAACATTCATGAGGCGGGGCATTCTTGTGCTGAGGTGTCGTTGTATAAGCTAAGTGACATGGTATTAGGCCTGTCATTAGTATGTTGCTCTATGGTGTTATCTCTGGTTATTTTCTCCTTACACCCTGTTTCATCAATATGGTGTAACAAAACCTTATCCACGCCATCATATTTTGCACTCCACTATATATATATATACATACCATGTTCTCACCCTTTTGTCCTGCCTCTCACTGAACAACTCTACACTAAGCATCCTTTATGGTCCCATGGTAGCTATACTGCATTTCTGAAACCTCATGACTCCTTCTGGTGATGAAAAAAGCACACATAGTCCTTAATCCCAAGACCATAAATATTTAAAATTCAGTAGATACTTCTCAGCCTCTGGACCAACACATCAATGAAAAACACGTTGGTCTGGCCATACAATGATCCTCAGTCCTCACTAACTGTTCAGCTACAGAGCAAGGTATCTGCTACAACAATCTGTAAACTGGAGGATTCTCTTCTTTCTTTTTTTCTTTCTTTCTTTCTTTCTTTCTTTTTGTTTTGTTGAGTAGATGAAGGGTTTCCTTTCTAGTATGCTGTTTTTTATGCTTCATTTCCTGCATACTGTGCAATAGAAAGAAGATCAGCACTACATACTGTATACAGAATATTAATGCATCAAGTAGGAAGAAAGAGTGTTTTTCACCAGAGTGTGAGAAGGAAAGAGCGAGAGAGAGAGAGATCATGTCCAGGATTGGTGGTACAGTATGTCACCCTACAGTAACACTGAATGCAAGATTGAGACCATCTGCCTCTCAATCTACAGCCCACTCACTGTCATGACTCGGCTTGTCCGCACCTTATACCTCTAGTGACTGCCCTCATCTTTCTTTTCTGACTAGAAAGTACACTGACAACCTTTTGTCGATCACAGGAAGTACACCTGCAGTATTATGAGACATGGTTATCTAACTCAAAATTTATTTTACTATAAACACGATTTGCCCTGTAGTTGCTAGAGGTCGTTCAATTCAAACTGGGACTGATAAAATGTATTGTTTGTGAAAAGCATAGAACCAAATGACATTCAGGGTAGAATACTGCAGTAAAATATTTGAACGTGGAAACATTTTCAAGAATTTTTTCAAGGAAACAAGGAAACATTCAGCAATTGGAACACGTGAACCTTGGGGCGGTGGTGGCTCAGTGTGTTAAGGCTCTGAGTTACTGATTGAAAGGTCAGCGGTTTGAGCCCCTGCTCCACCAGGTTGCTGCTTGAACAAGTCTCTTACCGAAAAAAATATACTTATATATTAAACAATACATTTATA
>QMIH01000106.1:267047-282975 GCA_003987875.1 Clarias batrachus
TATATATATATTACACTAGTGCTATATTTAAAAATATATGAATGAACTACACACTGTATAGAAATAGCAATGAAGGAAAAAAAACATTATATTTATTATATTTATGTTTTATTGAAACTTTATGAATAATTTAATAATTTAATTATGAATGTTTAAGAATTATTTTGTTTTAACTACATTAAAACAACATACTGTATACTGTAAGCATATGTAACATACATATACATACAGTATTCAATCAAATTCAGTATATTATATATTATGAGGTATGTTGTTTAATATAAAATTAAATACATTAAAATATACATTTGAATTTGTTTAAATATATTTCTCAATATATGAAAAGTGTCAATTCCTTATGTATTTTTAAATATGTTGTACTATATTCACATAATATATTACTCTGTGTATTGTGAATATAATTTTGAATATGAATATCTTTACAGTTAATTATTAGTAGAGTTAGTGTAGCAATGATTAACATTATAAAATCTTTTTAATTCACCAGTAGATCAAAACACTAAATTATTTATTATACTGTATTGACAGTTAATATATAGAGAAATATATTTTCTTTGCATAAGGGGTCCCCTAAACCTTTTCTATATATCCTTTTCAGCCTACTAACAAAAAGCTGGCATATGAAAAGAATAACGAATTTCACTGTACAGTAATGTATAAGTGACCTGACCTTGCCCCATTAAAGCAGTTCTTGGGAGGCCAGAGATTCAGACGTGAAGCTGGCGGTCTGATCATGGCTAAGAGACCGTTCTACTTTGATGGAATCCTGGCACTAGTGAAACGCTGGGATAAGTGCATTAGCGTAGCAAGGGGTTTTATGGAGAAATATGGAGAGTGTGTTCTGTTATTCTGCACAATCTCACTTATTTTCAGTCTTTTTTTTTATTCTACTGCCGATCTTCATCTTTCTCCCTTCATGCACTATAGAGCTGGGGCTTCTTCAGTTATTCAACATGCTGTTAAAAAAGCTGCCAACATACAAATGACAACTCTCACAGCGGTTTAAAGACCCAGCAGAGCCCGTCGTAGACTAAGAGTGTTTCCAGCGCTACAAAATAAACAACCTTTCAGTTTATGCTTCGTGAGAACAACAGACTCGGACAAATCATTCATTTTCTTCTAGTGCATTTTAGCCACTTTGTGTGTAATGGCGAAGAAACACACTCCAAAGCGGCAAGAAGCAATTCATGCCAAATCCAAAGGACTGAGATAAGAGACGGCATAACAGTCATAGCATCTGCTCACATGATAGACCAGCTAAACTAACCTAATTAAAACTGTAACTAATGCATCATGTCAAGTGTAACATCAAGCGTTATGCACCTTGTTGCATAAATGCATATTTCTTAGCACTCTGCAACTCCTGCCTCCCACTCACACACACCAGCCCATGACCACGCCCTCACTGATTCATGTTATAGGCGAGCACTGCATCTCAGATTACACGAGGCTCTAATGAGTTATAATTAAAGCTAAATATGAGGCCGTTGTTTTGCTCAAGTTGATCAGTTTGGAATAAACCAACACAGTATTTGAGAACACTTTTTAATGTCTCTACATTAAGGGTAATACTGTTTATCATCATCACTAACATTCTTGTCCTAATGGTGCTTAACTGCACCTCTGTGTGTTCGGAGTTTGCAATTTCCTCCAACAGCCCGAAGACATGCAGATTAGGCTAATTGGTGTTTCCAAATTGCCCACAGTGTGTTTATCCAGCCATGAGTTTATTGTTTTTCTCATTCTCTACGTATCCTGGGATAGGACAAAGAAAGACATACCTTCTAGTCTGTAGGCATTTCCCAATTGCCCACAGTGGATGACTGGGTGACCATGTGTGTGCTTGTATACAGTAGGTTGGTACTCCATCCAGGGCGTATGTTGCCTTTGTCCCATGTTTCCTGTGACTCTACAAAGGATAATCAGTGTAGAAAATGGATGAATATATGTTTTTTTTTTCTTTTCTTACAACAATATGGTGGTTTTGTCATAGAAATGTGATTTCTCTATGTTTTTCTCTTGACAATGAGATCTTATTGTTTTTTCTCAGAAACAACCCACAATGGCTTTTCTCAATAATGTGATTTTAAAAAAATAAAAAAATTATTGTAGGGTTTCTTCATGTTAGAAAATGTGTTATATTTTTTATAGTCATGTAATAAGATTTGCTGATGACTTTTTTTAATCTAACTGACTTATAACATTTTTGCATTTATTTATTTCACCCCACACACACACCTCCAACCATGAGTTTATTGTTTTTCTTTCTAATAAATCATGATGATTGCCTGAAGGACAACTAAAATAAAACAAAAAAAAATTATAATAAATTCCCGGAAATACACATTTTAGAGTCCTAGGAATTGGGCTTGGTATTGTCCATAAAAGTACATAAAAGAAAAACTCAAGGCCAAATGTGTCAATATTTATAGCCTAGAGCGGATGTAGCGTATCTGGTATAGCGTCTTTTGTCTATTTCGCTGCTGTTGGACAGATGCTGCATCAGTACAGAGTCTTTGCATTTCTCAGCAAAGCCTCAGCATTTTAGGTTTGACATATTTTCTCTCTTGTTGCCCTTCATTGCAACAGAACGGTGTTTGGCGTGCAAAGCTGCGGCTCCTGATCCACAACAGGCATCGAACGTGGCAGATGGATTTGACAAATGAGTTTTGTCTTCCAGGGAAAAGGTAGGTTGTTTGAGTGGAGTGTGTGGGAAATGAAACAGACACAGCTCTTTAAACTGCCCACATGCACTACATGGAAGCAGATTACCGCTTGCGCAACTCGCACTTTCACTTCAAGTGCACACTCACTCGCCGGTTTATTAGAAAGACTAGAGCTCATGTTTATCCATGCAATCATCCAACCATGTGGTACTGTAGCACAAGGCAACACAGGAAAGTCATGCTTTTTTTTTGTAATTATTTAGTTACAGTGAATTAATTAAACCTCCGAATTGGAAACGTTATCTTATTGCTTTTGATCGTAGCATGGGTTGAGCATTGCAAACATTCCAGACACAAAAAACATCCGGTGAGTGACAGGTCCGCAGGTGGAAATGGTACTGGAGGAAGTGATGCTTCACAGCTCCAGGTCTGCAGTGTTTGTCTTATGTCCTTGTGCATTTTTTACGTTCCCCTGGCTATGATGGATTACACTAAAATTGCCCCTAGGTCTCTGCAAAGATGTGTGCAAGGTCCTCTGGCGTGTTCCGGCATCCCATTCACGGTGAAATCCTGCCTCATGCCTTGAGCATTGCTCGTTTATTTGGAACCATTAACAGGATATCAATAGAAAAAAAAAAGACAAAAGCTAAATAAACAACCTAATTATCATCATTACTATTATAAAGCATTAGGTCTTTTAATTTGTCCTTAACTTTGTACTTGTATATAAAATACACAAAGAAACAGCTCTGCCTACTGTACAAATATCATTTCAGCAAATAAAAACGATCTGCAGCAAATGAACTACAACAGAACGACCCATTTATCTGCTAAAATCCAACAGATGTGCGATATAATCGTCTCACAATCTTGCTTTTACAAATTGGAGCTCAAAATGTATTGGACCTTCTCCACAGGGGTTTGCTTTTTTTGCGATGGTGACAGTTGGAGTGGTTTGCATCCAGGAGCTTGAATGCAGATGGCATTACTGTCAGCGAGATTAACTCAGTCAAGAGCAGCTTCAAAAATTCATTCTAAAGTGTTGCTCTCATTTATTTTAGCTTTAAAAAGTGGTTCAAATGAAACAATGTTTATTATAAAAGAAGAACAAAAATTATTTGTAGTTTATATTATTTTATGCGTGTAGCATTGATGAGAACTTAATCTACAATCAGTTGCTTTAATTTAATACAAGGATTGTTCAAGTCAGTCCTTTGATTTGTGCTAAAATTTCTTGTGAATGAAGGCGAACCACTGGTTGATTTCAAGCACAGTATCCTGATGAGATGAGATCTTGGCCATGCTAAAACATTTGAATGGTGCAAACATTTTAAAGAATTCATGAATGATGATCCAGGCCGAGGTGACTCGAAGCCCACTGTGGTCGTTCCCGTGAGAATTCAGCAAGTGAAACGCCTGATCCTTGAAAATTGACGGATAACTTGTCAGTAACTTGTGGAAGAGGTGTATCTGTCTGTGGGAACTCTACACAGAATCATTCATCAACACCACTTGCACATTACAGGAGTTCAGCTGAGAGTTATTACAACATCCCCATACAGTCATGATCTCGCTCCAAGACATTTCCACATATTTGGGCCATTAAAGGAGTTCCTGGGAGGCCAGGGTTTTTTTTATTTTGGGGGGGGGGGCAGGGTTTCCCTGATTTTCTCCCAAACCTAGTCATATCCAATTCACCCCTGTCGCTAAGGGGCTCCCACATTGAGGCTACAGTACAACTACCAGTCAGTTAGGGAGGACCGAAGACTATCGCGTGTTCCCTCCCAACAACTTGACGCCAACCGACCACATCTTTTTGGAATGCTCGCTCACACACCGCTGGAGGAGGCATAACACATTCGGAGGACAAAAAACAAAGTTTTGACCGGTAGTGTATATGAACGTGACTAATTACCACATATAAGCAGGATGATAAGCCATTCATTCCAGTATCATTTATTCACTTTTATATTTATCCATTTGAAACTGTCAGAAAGTTTCATCCCACGGGACCTGACTCTTACAAGAGTTGGCAAGTAGAAGGAACTGACAGACGAAAACAGTGGTCATTTTTGGGATACATTCCTAATTCACAGCATGTTTCCCTCACTTCAGTGCCAGCGCACACAAATAGAGCTGACAATGTTGATAAAGAAGCAGCTTGTGTTGGTCTCGACCATCTGGAACACACAAGGGGAGCAGCATCCACCCACAGCAATTAACACCACTTTCCTCCTGGACGCCTTTTCATAAAGTCCGTCCAAGTGTCAGGACTAAATTTTAACCGTTTATAACAGGGACTTTCAAATGCTTTGCAGCCAGAGACCCTGAAAAAATCAATTCCACATACACTCTCAGCCCAGATTTGTTTTATGAACAAACTCCAACTTTGGGCTCATTTTTTTGTTTATGTACTCAAGCCATTGTTTTGTCCCCGACCTCTGAGAGAAAACACTAGGTCAGTAAGTAAGTATTTCTAGGCTACTTGTTTTGGGGTCGTTGACATTTGGATTAAATCCATTTCAATGGATGCAAAACAGTCTAATAACTATAAATAAATAGAAATATATAGTACATTTAATATTGTTGAGTTGTGATTTCAAAAAGTGGAAAAAGGACGTATGAATAAGTAGGTAAGTAAGAAAATAACTCAGTCAATCAATCAATCAATCAATCAATCAATCACAATAACCCTGTCAAAGAACCACTGGATTTATTTGCATAATGCTGTTTTGTTTAAATGTGCAATATGCAATAATCTCGAGTAATCTTCGAACACATTGAGCTGTATCTGCTGCTTTATGCCTCTTTTCAGTTTCATCATGGTGCTTGATGTGCTTTGCAAATGCACTTGACAATACTGTTCTTGCCAGAACTATTCCAGACCAGCTGAATTTCTTGTCTTAAAATATGAACTGACTGTTGTATTTTAACTGGTACTACTGTACATTTCACCTAAAATGTGTAAGTTTGTATTAATGGATACAACGTTACAGCAACCCTGACCTAAGTTAAGTTGCTGGATATCCTTGCGACTGCTTAATTAATATCCAGGAAATATGACACACTATCTTATTTTAGAAAATTACATTGCTAATTTGGCCTAATTATTATATTTCAATATTTTATGATTGTATTGTGTTATTTTAATGACTTATAAACGTATTTTACATTATTATAATGCTTTTTGTCCCATTGCGATGTCTATTAATATAATATTTCCACTATTATTTCATTATTTAAATAATTGATTAGTTAGTTATTTAAAAAGATCCTGTTATTTCAGGTTATATAATTATTTACATAATTATGTACATAGGTCTGATTAAATATCTACTTATTTCTACATAGACTTAATTCATGACATGAAATTAGCCTGACATAACATAATGTTGTTAAAGTTATGTAATATTTTATTTAATCTTGAGAATGAATTAGTTTGTGTTACCCCCCTATTTATGATATTGCCACTATTTTGATTTATCGAGATGGGATGCTATTTGAACTTACTATTTGTTTAAACTAAATGCTTTTACCATTTCAAGACATTATGCCATTATATTGCACTGTATAGTTATTCAGTGTTTAGAATATGTTGTGCTTTTGCATTATTAATTAATAAAATAATACATCACTATGTATTGTATGCTGTTATTTCAACTTGATATCTCATTATTTAGACTTAATAAATTGTTTAAAGGGAATTTCACTGTTCTGAATTAAAATAATATAATACAATATTTTAATTTAATGTCTAGTCATTTTAAGTTATTTTTATTTCATTATTATTATTATTATTATTATTATTATTATTATTATTATTTTGTGGTCATAGAAACAACCAAAACAACCATGTGATTGTGTGTCTTTGTGTAATTTATTTGCCTATTTGCATTTGTGATCCAGTTTCTAATTTTTCACTCAGTCGTGTTTGGGGAAGTCGGTTAAAATGATCTAAAATTCTATTTATTATATTTCCTATTTTGTGCTGAAAACAAAAATATATATGTCACTCTGTCCTGCACAATCCTCTGCCATATATATGTTTATCAAAAAAAATAAAAATAAATAAAGGCTAAAATGCTCTGAGCTTTATACGCGCTTAGTGGTTATAGCCCTGACGCCTTGTACCTCCAGGGTCCAGGTCCGCTTCAAATTCAAATTCAAATTTTATTTGTCACATTCACAATCATACACAGTACGATATGCAGTGAAATGCTTAGGCAACTGCCCTGACCTTAGAACAAGAAAGAAAAACAAAAAACAAAAAAAAGTTACTTATCTAAGAAGGAATAAGAAAGAATATCTATATAGGAAATAAATATTAAAACAAAAGTAAATTATAAGTAAAATTATAAGTAAAAATATATAAGTAAAATTNTTATTATTATTATTATTTTGTGGTAATATTTTCAGTTTTATCTTACTTTCAAGATATCTCTTTATTTAAATGTATTATCTTCCTAATTATAGAAATTGGAACAAATATGTGTCTATTACAAGCTGCAAAGTGCCTAAAGATGCAATGAAAAAAATGACCGTTTATGTAACAATCTCAGCAGCAACCTCATTTCCCTTCTGGTTCAACCACTCAGCATTTAGCATCACCAGTATACAAACCTGTTTCTCACTGGTTCATGCCTTCGGTTAGATGGTTTTATATGCTTTAATCATTTTTAGATCACTGTATTGTAAACATTCTTCTGAAACTGGTTAGGTACAGGGACTGGACTGAAAATGAAGGCGAAAAACCTGCCTTAAGTAAATGTGTTGATTCTTGGGAAATAATAATCCAAGTTTAAAGCTGAACTAATTTTAACTCACAGTCTGCCTGTGAAAATAAATATGTGGGTCGCTGCTTATGCTTAAGTACCTTTTATCTGCTTTATCTTTTTAATGTTCAATTCATGCTTTAAGAGGCTTCAATATGAGGTACAAAAAGTGAGAATGTGAATGTATATTATTCATAGGAATGAAGGAACTAAATTATGTGAAAGTTAAAGGTTTATTGTTTATTGAATATAAGCACAGATGAGAGTGGAGTCCACATGTTTTTCACAAACGCTGTGCTGGGATTTGAATGAACAACATGAACCATAACAATGGTTTTTCCTGTTTGTTTTTTTTTTCCTCCCAGGATTGTAATTTTTGACTGATGTATCAGCTTTCTATTTGCTTCATGTTTAAATGCAATCTTACTGCCAACGCTGAGATATCTGGGAGCTTCTTTTGTATACGTTTATCATTGTTTGTAAATATGCTTAATAATAAATAGCTGCCAGAAACAATATTCAAATCCATGCTTCTGTTCCCAGATAAACTTCCTGCTCAGCACCCTGTGGAGGTCATCCTGCTGGTCTCCAAAACCACACTTAAAGTTTAACATAAGGTGTCAGTCTGGAACTCGTAACAGATCAGCACCCCACAGTGCCCAATCAGATGATATCCTACACCAGCCCTCAGACTATGCCGAACCCTTCTCCTGCAGAAACCTACACCAGGTGCCTTCCAAACCTTATGTGGTGGTGGTGTTGTGTTCAAGTGTGTTCAATAGAATGCCACCTAATTAGAATGTGTCTATTTAGTTTTCTGTTGCAGTGATCCAGAAAGCAATAACAAGCAGAGCCTGCACCCTGCAACATGTGTGATTGTATTGTAGAGGTTGGCTTAAAGGAAAATTCAGTTCACAATGATTGACAACTGAAAATGATTCCTTGTTTTACCTGAATCATGCCTTGTTTTGCAGGGGTCTGTCAGAGCCATGCCCTGTGATGCACCCTTACCCCTGCCAGCTTTAAGGACATTGTACTGTTGCCACCACCCAAGTTTGAGAGCATTATGCTGGAGCCATTGTCTGGTTTTAAGGACTTTGTGCTCCTGTACTGCTCTTATCTAAAGCCCACAACATGGCTTTCTGCCCAGAACTCCTCCTATCAAGCTTTCAACCAGGGCGCACAAAGCCGCCTCTCCTGTACAACGTCCTAGCCTATGCCAAGTTCCAGAAATCCAAGCACCAGCACCGGGCACACACCAAAGTCAAGCATGATAATCACGAGTTAACGCCACATTCTAGTGTGCCAAGAACCAACCTGGCATTAATATCTGGTTTCATTTTTCATTTTTTAACATTTGACAAATAATTATTATTACAGTTTTTCATTAAGAGATGTGTATGTGACATGTGAACTTTTATTACTATTTATGGAACTATTGCTTTTATTGGTTAAATGACTGTGTGTGTGTGTGTGTGTGTGTGTGTGTGTGTGTGTGTGTGTGTGTGTGTGTGTGTGTGTATGTGTGTGTGTGTGTGTGTGTAGAGAGAGAGCCAAGTTCCAGCCAAGTTTAGAGAGAGTGAGAGTTACTTTGTTAGCATTGCTTATGGTTTATACTGTAGATGATAAACTTTTCCTCAATGCAGCCATGGCCAATGCGGGAAATATATTTGAATTACACAAATATTAATTTTCATATCGTCTACTGTTTCAATGTTTTTAGATATTTTTGTCAAGTGATACGTTGGTATACTAATGTATCATGCTAACATATCAACATCAATATCAAGGTTATTTCCTTAAAAAATAATATTTGTTTAATTCCTAAAACTTTTGGCCATGATGTACAATGTTAAGTTATAATGTGAATCTTTATCTATAATATTACTTATCAATACACTCAAGAAGGTCCATACGAACATATTTCATAGAAAACACACACACACACACACACGCTAAAACCAACCACCACCAAGTGACCAAACATAGCAAAGTGAGTATTTCTTTAATTCACATCCAATTCACCTTTTCTGTTATTTTGCTCCAGACGGTCGCCTTTTAGGTGCTTGAACAAAGCCAGTAGATGGCAGTTACCCTTCCCATGAACAACACGCAACATTTTATTGGAAAATCGTGTCCGACCATTTTGTAGATCGTAAAGTTGGGTCGACCTTTAGAAATGACTTTTACATTATTCATGAATACTGAATACTAAAAAAATAAAATATTATACTTCTTAATACAAATATAAGGTTCACGTTAAAAAGTTCAAGCACAAATTTAGTCTCTGAGGATCCTCGGTTTCTAATTAAACTCAAAAGTCACAGTTGGCACAGACATACGCGGTAAGGGGGGAAATCATATTTACAGAATAGGCTCTGCTTCAGAAACTACCCTCAGAGCTACTCAATGAGAGATCAGTTCACCTGGAATCAAACACACTACAGACTCAGTTAACATTCACTAAAGGTTAGACCTGGATATTTTAAATTAAGGGTTTATATCCGGGTCTGTCCTTGGAAAATGTGTTCTACTTACTGTAGATAATAGCCTTGGGGTCATTGAAAATATCAACTCATTGGTCTCATGTGCAAACCTGTATGTGTTTTCCAAGATAACTACGTAAATAAATAAATAAATAAATAAATAAATAAATAAATAAAATGATGAGCTTTAAATACTGATTTAGAAAGTCTGAGAAACTAATTATTAAAAATTCAGGAATACAATGCAATTTTCCCATTTAAAATTTTAGTAAGGTAAACTATATTACATACCATAACATACCATAGTATTACTGTAGTACTTCAGCCATTACCTTAGTAGGCACTATAGGACTTTATAGTGTACCAGGGTAAGTACTGTGGCATTTCAGTACTATTGGTAGTACTATGGTATGTACCACCGTACTGATCATTATCAGGCTGGGGGAGTCGCTATTACAGGAGACTTGGGGCACAAGGCGGAGTATATCTTGGACAGGGTTCCAATCCATCATAAGGCACACACATTCACACACTATAAGCAATTTGGGAACGCCGGTTAACCTAATCTGCATGTCTTTGGACTGTGGGAGGAAGCACATGCAAACTCCATGCACATAGAGGCAGGAATCGAACCCGGACCCTGAGGCACAAGGCTACCATGCCACCTGCAGTAAAGCATATCATGAGCAAAAACAGGACCCAATAATATATGATTTTAAAGCCTCACTAACATTATTGGCACCTGCTTAAAAAGCGTTAGCTATCAACACTTTCTGAAGGTTAAGTTACTTTTTTTCACAAATAAAGAATGATTTCAAATGCATTCTCACATTATGACTTAATTCACACAGTTAATTGGGAGTTTATTGAGCAGGTGCTGGTTACATGTGCAGTGCATAGCATCACAGATTTCAGTTCATCTTTTTGTAAACGTCCTTTTAAATTTTGAACTTGTCTTGGCATTGAATAAAGAATACTACATATTTTGGACATCTTACATAATAAATAGAGGAATAAGAGAAAGAAGACAAACAAAGACTAGAACACACAGTGACACAATTGTACAGGTTCCTTTTTTTTTATAATAAGGCAATTTTATTGATAGTGTAACAGGTTCAGGCATGTTTAATCTGTTTTTCAGCAGATGCTCCATCTGCACATATGCACTTACACTGATCTGAGCACTGGCTTTGACTCTGGCTCTTTCATTTCTCCTTCCTGCCAAGACAAAGAAAATACCAATAAATAACTTGTTAATGAACCATAGGTGGAGCAACATTATGTATTGTCTGTCAGTGTCACCTGTCCATCTCCATCTCCAGGTGACACTCGATCACATCCCCGCTGCTACAACTAGGTGTCCTGATTATAAAATTAAATATTTTTTTGTATGTATGTACAAATTCTTGCTGTGATCACCCAAATCTTGGAAGTCATAATGGAAACATGGGTCAGTGTGACAGGTGATAGGCCAAGCGATCTATTACTTGAATCTTAATAGTTATTTAATGTATTTATCTAACTACAGTGGAACCTCGGATCGTGAGTAACTCGGTTTACGAGTGTTCCACAAGACAGGCAATAATTTTTAATAAAATTTGACTTGAAAAACGAGCATGTCTTGGTTTACGAGTGCCAAGTTTTTTGACACCGACACACACACACACACACACTCTCGCCTTTACACCCCCACCTCCCCAGCTTTACACAGACACACACACACTCTGCTCTACACAGAAACTCTGCTCTGTCGCGATTGTTTTCAAAGGTAAGGTGCTGGTTAATTTGTTTTCTGTTTTGTTTTTTACTTTACAGCAGTGATTCCGTTAGTCTGCACTCACGTGAGTGTCATTAGAGAGAATTCTTTTTTTCCCGTTAAAACAGTGTTTCCATTGTGTGTGTGTTTGTTGTGAAACTTAAAAAGCGAGCTGGGGGGAGGGAGGAGGAGTTTTACTGTGTAAGACGAGGCGAGGGAAGGGTCTAATTCCACACACATACACACACACAAATACAGTGTCTGTTTTATTTTTACTTTATATATTGTATTAATTATTTTTCTGTATTTTTTTTGGGGGGGGGGCTGTGGAACGAATTATTTGAGTTTTCATTATTTATTATGGGAAGATTTGATTTGGTTTCCGAGTGTTTTTTGGAATACGAGCCTGCTTCCGGAACGAATTATGCTCGTAATCCAAGGTTCCGCTGTACTTTCATCCCAAGATATGTTTTTACTAAGCGCATTTACTCATTTACAAAAATTCTTTCTGTCACATTACAACCACAAAAGTAACATATTTTATTGGTATTTTATGTTATAAACGAACTCTAAGTGGCACATAATTGTGAAGTGGAAGGAAAATGACAAATGTGTGTAATTGTCCTGCAGGACTTTAGCCCCAGTCTCAAGTCCTTTGAAGATTCTAAAAAGTTTTCTTCTAAGATTGCCCTGGATTTGACTCCATCCATCTTCCCATCAACTCTCCTTGCTGATGAAAAGCATCCCCACAACATGATGCTGCCACCACCGTGTTTCACAGTGGGGATGGTGTGTTCTTGGTGATGTGCAGTGTTAGTTTTCCACCACACATAACATTTTGCATTTAGACCAAAAAAGTTCAATTTTGGTCTCATCTGACTAGAGCACCTTCTTCCACATGTTTGCTGTCACCCCATATGGCTTGTCACAAAGTGCAAACAAGATTTCTTATCACTTATCCTATTCTTTCAACAATGGCTTTCTTCTTGGCCAGAGTTGTGAAGTGCACGGCTAATACTTCTCCTGTGGACAGATTTTCAAATCTTAGTTTTGGATCTCTGCAGCTTCTCCAGAGTTACCATGGGCCTCCTTGCTGCTTTTCTGATTAATGCTCTCCTTGCTCATCTTCTGTGAGTTTAGGTGGACGATTTCCATTTTTTGGATAATAGATTGAACGCTGCGCCATGAGATGTTCGAAGCTTGCAATATTTTTTTTATAATCCAACCCTGTTTTTAACGTCTCCACAATTTTATCACTGGCCTGTGTTCCATGATGCTGTTTGTTCAATAATGTTCTCTAACAAATGAGATTAAATTACACAGGTGGACTCTATTTACTAATTAGGACACTTCTGAAGCTGGATTTTAGTTTAGGGTGTCAGAGTAAAAAGGGGCTAAATACAAATGCACTTTCAGATTTTTTTTTTGTAAAACATTTTGAAAACCATTTATCATTTCCTTTCCACTTCAAAATTAAGAGCCACTCTGTGTTGTTTCATTACATAAATGCCTCAGATACAATAAATAAAAATAAAATTATTTGATATTTTGAATATGCTCTAAATCTTGAGTACTCAGTATGATTTTTCATGAAATGTGATGAGCCTTGCTGAACTCTATGGTCATTAGAGTGTAAGATTTGGGGTTCAAATTAAGAAATTTAAGTAAATACCCTTTACTTCTTTAACTTTATTCACTTACTTTTAAGAAAATTTATTTTACGGCATCACAAACAAATTAGCAGAGCTCTATGAGTTCCCCTTCCAGCATCTCATCTTCTGTACTCAATAATTTTCAAAAACAAAGTCACAGACACAGCAGAAGTCTCACAAGATCATTAAATAAACAAGTTAACTTTCTAATTACATGATTTAATGCAGCATATTTATCACTCACATTTAGCACCTGACAGTCAATTAAACCTTTTTCTCCCCTAATGTGCATATTCATTGCTGTACTCTAATTGCACTCATTATTAATGTATATGGAAAATGCCATTTACAGGATTTCAGAATATAAATAACTGTATATAACATGGCACGTAGCCCAGTAGCCCATCTCACTAACAGACAAGCTGCCAAACAGCGGTGATTTATAGATACAGTATAACTACCTGACCTTCATCTCAGAATTCAGAAACTTATATAAGCAGTTTGACAGTTTTGCGGAATTTTTTTTTTTCTTTTTTCAAATGGGTTTCTAATGCAAAAATGGCAAAATATTTTGTCAAAATTGTTTGGCTTATATACAGTAAGTGTGAATTTTGTTTAATTTTACAAAAAGCTAGAATTCCATCTCCCACAGTTTGGGCAGAATGAATATCTCAGCAACAGTTGTGTTTGTGTTTTTTTAAGCATAGAATTTATTAGCAATATGTCGACTATGTTGTTTAAGTTTTAATAATAATAAAAAATACAGCAAACACATGCTTTGATTGTGACTTTGTGACTTTCTGAGTCAAACAGAAAGTAGCAGCAGGAAATTAGATAGGAGAAAAATGTAAAAAGCAAGAAAAAAATTGAAATGCAAAGATTGTTGAAGATCATGAGAAAAAAAATAGGATAGAAAGTATAGAAATTTTCAGTTTAAAAATAAATAAACTTGACAGTCTCCCACTGCTGCTACAGTGTTTACAGAGATAACAAGAGTGATGTGCACTGATACCTGTAGATAAAGAAGTTTAAAGAAGGGGAAAACAAAACTGAAGACACCCATTCCCAAGAATACAGCCAAGGCATAAGTCACCTGCTGGGATGCTGTTAAAGGAAAATAATCAACATCTTGGTTTAATGGTGGACTTACAATATGGTTACCATCAAAAATATTTCCTTACCAGTCTGTATCTTTCCCCACCTCATTAAGTTACTAAGATAAAAATTGACAGCTTTGGGTGTTACTAGATCATATAGAGGTTATGTTGACATGCTTTTGTTTTGGTTTTGTCCTTGTCTTCACCCCTATCTTGTCTTTGGTTTATTACCCCATTGTGTTCACATGTTCGGTGTCTAGCCTATATAATGTTAGGTTGCAAAATGTATAGTATAAAACTAAATAAGATAAAAAGAAACAAAAACAAAAAATTGAATATAGCACTATAAAAGTAAATAAACAATAATCAGTAAAACAAATAAAAACATTAAAAAATGATAAATAAGTAAACACAAAATTTATTTTCAAAAAATGAAACATAAAATGTTTTTTTTTTTAAAGTATATTTGACAGGAAACCGTTGGCAACCTTAGACTGAACTAAAAGCACCTGAGAAAAGAAGAGCGTTCAGCTTTGATTTAAATCTGTCAATAGTAGGAGCAGACCGAATGTGATGTGGAAAGTTAATAGTGCACAGCCTAGGCACAGCAATGGCAAAAGCCCTCTCAACTCTGGACTTTAAACGAGTGTGTGCAATTAAGAGAAGCTGTATAGACGTTAACCTGAGTGACCACCGGGCAGAATGTGGGATTAACAAATCAGCAGCGTATTGAGAGGCTAGACCATCGGTAGGGTTAAAGACAAAAAGTAAAAGCTGACTGTTGACTGCCTTGAGTTTTCCTATGTGTCCCTGTTACGATATCCTGCCTTTAACCACAATTTACCCTAACATCCTTTGTGTTAACTATATTCATGCACTTAACATATGTCCTTGGATTAATTTCAGTGATCTACATATTACAAGCCTTCAAGTGTGACGGTTAAAAATGTTACAACTGTCATGTGTCATGTCCACGACCTGTTTATTTATTTATTTATTTTCCCACGCTGTCACTTCTTCATGTGCTCATGTTTTTCCCAGCCTGTCATGCCTCCGTTCCCACGCCCCCGTCTACTCACCTGTTTCTCATCTTCTCCGCTGATTACTCCAGTGATTTAAGCACGCGCTGCATGCTGTTTAAATCGCTGGATTATTGATTGTTGTATGCCTCGATTTTCTCGCGTTTATTTTCTCGTCTTCACGTTGCCAAGTTCGTTTCGTTTTCTCGTTTTCTCGTCTCTCGCCTCGCGCTTTGGATTACTGCCTCGCTGCTTGCTTTCCCGGTATTTGACCTCACGCTTCCGATTTCGATTACGGCTCTTGTTTTACGTTTTTGGTTCAGACGCTACGCGGATTGATCCTCCGGTTTTCGACTTTGCTTTGGCTTTCCGACTACGCTTCCGGTTTATGTTTATTTGTTAATCTGCGCTTGGATCCACCTCGTTCCGCGACCCGCCCCGTGACAGAATAATCCAGCC